>VZRQ01004341.1:513522-545688 GCA_013397975.1 Machaerirhynchus nigripectus
TTTTTTAATAATAAGACTATTCAGACTGCTTAAAATATCTTAGCTGGAATCCTTTCCAGTTGCTAACCTTGATTTTGGGAGTGGAGTGAAACCAGGAGCCACACAAATTCTTCCAGAATATATATTAATTGTGAGTCTTATTTCAGAGATGCTTTTTGAAAAGGTTGTTGTACAAGTCAGAAGGTTCTGTAAGCTCAGACTTGAGATGAAAAGACTTTATTGGCAGCACTCAAAAATTCTCCCCTGCGTTTGTAATGCTGTTGCAGCTGCTACTGTATTGATACAAGGCGTGTTCTGTTAGTCTTTTCCTGGTATTTCTACTCAGATCAGATAATAGTAAATGCAAAAACACCTGTGTATATAGCCTGAGGAACTAAAGTAGGTATTATTGATCACAAACAGCACCTAGTTCCCTTTTCTTCTTTTTTTTTCCCCCTGGAGAAAGCAGTCAGTGAAAACTAGGTGTTTTAATCAAACCAGAAAACACGTGCATTTGGCAATGATTTTTGTTTGGTTTTTTAACACCTCATGGTTCAAATGCTGTGGGTTGCCATTCTTTTTTGCAGAAAAAGCTCTAAGCTAGTATTTATGATGCACCATGGTCATGATGCCACTGACCTCCCTCCCTGCTCCAGAGTCAAGAGTGGCTACACAGATCAAGCCCGGTAATTTGTGTATCTGATCTTCCCTGCTTAGCCCAGAATCGCAGTTTCCATAAGGTAAAAGACAAGTATTTATAAATTAATATCTTTGTGGATTTAAGCCACAATGTTTCTGTTTCCCACTGGAACATTCTAATACACTGTTTTCCACAGGGGAAAAAAATAATCTTGCTGAAAGACCCCAAAATACTTTTGTAATCAGTCCTAATAACTAGCTCTGGGCACAATCTCCCTTTGTCTAGAATGAACAATATTATGGAGGTTCTTTTTCCTCTAGTTTCAAACAGATAAGCTGAGCTGAGGTAAGATAATGGTAAGTTTTCCACAAATCACAGCCTCCAGGATATTATCCATTTTTTTTCTTCTAAGGAGTTGTCCATGTGAGGAATAGACGGTTGTCTTCATCATTGAAAATACTAATGGAGTTACAAGGAAGAAGTAGTAACATTAACAAACTATTCAAGCCATGTGCTGTAAGGAGCACAAATGATGTTTCCCTCTTGGAAAAATATCCTTTCTGATCTTGGGTTTCAAAATGCGGCATGTTTGTGAAGGAGTCACAGAATAAATGCAGACACTCTTGCTCTGTTTCGGACCTGAAAAAATGCTGCTTGATTAAGTAAGAGGAAACCCTTGCATCTCCAATGAGAAGTTGATCCAATCTTTCTCGTGCTCTTTCTTTTCTTCTTCCATTTTTCCTCTCCAATTCCTTAATAACAGATGAGCACACAGGTGTTAACAATATTCCCAGCATGCCCAGTGGCAAAACTGAGGAGATCTATATGCTGCTATTTACATTAATTGGCAACATTGCCCCGATGGACAAGCTATTATCCTCCTAAGCTTTAGTTGTCTCTGTCTGAATACTTATCTTTATCCAACCAGTAAAGTCAAGGTCCCACTCTATTGTTTTCTCCCACAGAGGGCGATTTATTTGATAATGTGGTTTCAAACACAATCTCTTCCTAAATTATCCTATCCATTCCATTATTTCTTTTCTATTATCTTGAAAGTCCAAAAGACTAGGTAAAAAAATTAGGTGCCAAATTCACTGTAAGTTTAGAAACTCAGACTGACATCTCTAAATCCCTTTGATGAGATTTTGTGATGTCATTCTGTCTTTCCAATTAACTTGGAGTGGTGTACTGGTGATAAAAAGATTTGGTCAGTATTTGTCTTCCAGATGTTGTGTAAATACAAGCCTCTCTACTTCATCTAAACTTAGTCTTTGTTGCAGAAGCAATGAATATTTTTTTATTTGATAAAGGTCATGCTTACTTTCTTTCCATGCCACAAAGACATATTCTGTATGTGTGGAAAGTGTCATAACTGAAGAAAAAATAAAATAGTCTGGAACAGGGACTAGTCAGAAATGCTCTTGGGGAAAGCAGCTACATTTATATTATCAGGACAGGCAAGCCTTTTAATGCTGTGATTCTGTCATAGCAATTCAAAGCTAAGCCACTTTATAAATATTAAATTCCTAAGGAAATGGAAATTGATGGGGTACTAGTTTCAGAATGTTACTTCCACCTGTCACTTAGGTTCTGAATGCACGGTCTCTGAACAGCAAAGGACTTTTCCAATATTAAGATGTAGGTGTCAGGTATTTCCTTGTAGTTATGTATAAGAAGATAATTTTTTTGTTGCTCTGCTTTTCTCCTGAAGGATATGTAAACTGCCTTCCTCTCAGCATCATCCTCTGCTCACGAGAGGTGATCCGTGGCCCTGTTCTGCTGTTGCATATCTCAATTAACATCTAACAGATGAGTATTAGCAAAAATGAGTAAAAAAACCTTTCCTGGTTATTCAAGGAACAGCTATTTGATGCTAACACTCTTTGTTAACCAGTGCTCAAGGCCAAAAAGCAAACCCATTTTGTCTGGCAAGCACAATAGTGAGCAGGCTGGAGCGTGGATCCTACACACTGCACCCTTGGCCCTGTTCACTAGACTTTGCTCAAGACAAGCCATTACAGAACAGGCAGAAAGGCTGGCATAATTGAAACTTGAGACCTCTGCAAAAGTACCTGTAGCACCATCCCAGAAACAGAATCCTAGAGAAACGTCATTTAGTTGTCATATGCGCGAATTACTTGTAAGGGCACCTCTGACTTGTCTGACCAGCACGTGAGTGCCTGCCTGAAGACCAGCTCTTAAAAGCCACATAGAACTCGTGTCTTTCACTAACACAGCCCCCAGGTGCACTTAGCTTGTTCCTTTCACATATTCACCTAAAGAACTTTGTCTATTTAGCTATGTAGTGCTGAATGAAACTCTTTCCTTGTTACTGCTTTAAAAGCTGTGAAATAATGCCTTACGACTTCTTCTCTAGAGTGAGAGCCCTTCCCAGCTTCCAGGCAACATCTTGCAGACAGCCAAGGAGAGATGTGTGTGCTCAACATCTTGTAAAAACTTGAAATCTTTGCCTCAAACTCACAGCTTTCTCAAGAGCAGGGTCATTGTACTGAAACAGAAGAGAGCAAAGATCCAAGCTATCAAGCAGAGTACAAGCAGATTAGGGAGAAATGAAATTCATCAATACAGTGCCCTCTTGGTCAAAAGTTCACTGAGAGAGAAGGGAGCTGTGCAATGCACCCATCCCCTCTTAATTGGCTTGAAGCTGCTTCCTACCACGCTCAAGCGGATGAGTGGTGTCAATGGAAGCCATGCTAAGGCAGAAACTTTTAATTATTTTAAAATAGTCTGCTTCATCATGAGGAGCTGTGGTTAAGAATTGACAGAGAGAGAGGGAACACAAAAAAAAAAAAAAAAGCAAGAATGGGCTGATACTTTCTGGAATAAATCTCTGAATTTGCTTCCAAAACTCTTTTGTCCAACATTTCTTAATGAAAAGGTAAGTTGTTCAGCAGGACATAAGAAGAAATAAAAATGCTGTGAACATTTTTGCAACCACGTGCATTTGTGGCTGAATCGTTGTGATTACACGGGATTTATTTATGTCCTTAACTCAAAAAATTGCATCTGTCAAGAGGGAAGAAAACGGGCAACATACAGCTTATCACAAACCACAAAACAACTGGCTGTGGATTAGACATTTGAACCATTACTTATACGGCAGAATTTAGACTGAAATACTGTTACATATATATGACAAGTGTTATTCTTGGGCAGACAAAATCTCTCCTTAATAACTGATGGACAAGCAGTAGCTAAGGCAATTAAACCTGTTGCTCACCATGAGTATGTCTGCAGTGGGTAACACTGGTTTAAATAATTTTCCTTACCTTCAATCTTCCAAAGTATTATCTGGAGAAGCAGAAAGGGACACACACTTTTGCTGAGATGCAATTGCTGTTCTCTGAACCTCTCCTTCCCTCTGAAAAGGGCTGTGCATGATCAGTGAGAGGTTGCTACCACAGGGCAAAGAGGTATTGGCAGTCTGAGTCCTGGGTGGCAAGAAGAGTCCAAAAGACACTGAAGCAACAGAAAGAAAAAAAATATATTTGAAGACACAGAAAAGAACCTATGGTTCTTTTTGCAACCAGGAGGCAACAAAAAGCTGCTGGTCAGAAAGGAAACCGTCTGCAATGACATCTTATACAGGGCAGAAATTTTTTTTATAAACTTTGTTTATTGAATTTTCTCTTTTAAAGCATCACAGTTGCAGATCCACATCTAACAAAGCCTAAAAGCTGAAAATAAAAGCCTTAGGGTGTGTCTGGTATCTGCTCCTTTAAACCTACAGTTCTGGAAGAACTCATCTCATCTGAGAGATGAGACCACTGTGGAACAGTTCACAGGCCCGTGATATGTTCACATGGCAAGTACGAAATTTTGCTACAGCTGCCACATGTAATGATAAACATCTGTAGGTCTTAGCATGCACTATAATGTGTGACAAATGTAGAGTTAATTTGTGTTAAAAGGCAAAACCAACTTTCACTCTACTACCCTGTTAAAAGCGCTTTCAAATGCTGATTTGACATTTCTCTCAAATATTTTATCAACCCAACTTTCTTGGCACTGTGAAATTAAGCCACAGCTGATACCCTCTGGTAAAACACAGCTCCAAGTCCTACATTGTTCTGGTACCTACAAGCAATAGATTGTAAAAAAAAGTGTTTACTGTCGGCATAGCTTACCTCCCACTGGTGCTACAGGGCTTTTTATCCCCAAGTTCAAAAAGAGATTGAGACTAGCCCAGTGCACTTTGACAGATCCCAGCCTACCTTTGTTTTCAGTCTTATGAAGCAAGAGTGAGATCAGAAGAAATATTTATTGCCAATCAAATATTGATGTATTACAATAAAAAAAAAATCTGGCCACTTATGACCATCTGTTTGTCGTGTTTTTGCAGGGGTCCTCTTGGTACCTGTGCCTGCTGGGATTTAGTTTAGCACATCAAAGTGTCTGTCAGGATCCGCGTTTCTTCACAGTGCTAACAGGATCAGTTGAACAGTAACTCCCCCTCAGCGCACATGTGTAGAGCATCCCAGAAAAACATTTCTTATGAAAAAAAAAAAAAAAGAAAAATTTGTGCTGGAAGGGGAAATAGCACAGAAAAAATAGGAAAAATCCCTAATGGCTAGAACCTAACCAACCTGACAGAATTAATGAGCGCTTGCTACAAAGTCTCCGTAGATTCTTTCACGTGATAAATATCCTCTTTTTAAAGCTTGGAAGTTACCTGTAATGTTCTGCTTTTTGGCAGCATGATGTAGCCCTGTACCCTTGCAGATAAGCCTTGTATCTGCAAACGTCCCCACACAGGCACCTTTAGGCAAGTCCTTCTGCACTCTGCAGACCATCTTGTCTATCCAGATGGAGGAGAAGGTGCTCTCCTCCCCACGGGCTCACCGTCCTGACACCACATGAAGTTGCCAGCTGTGCCGAGGCACCCAGATGGGTCTTGGATGATCTCAAGGTGCATCCAGCATTGCCCGAGCCCAGACTCGTAGCTCACACATCTGTTCTGAGCACAAACGTGCTTTCAAAGACAACCCTGGTGGCATGGGGGAGACTGGGCCAAGAGCAGCTCTTGACTAACGTGTCGAGTGCAGGACGGCCTTAAGCGCTTACAGAATTAGGGCACTGCTTGCCACTAAACATGCTCATAACCATCCTGAAAGCTTAACTGCTCGATACTATAAATAACTGGGTTCCCTTTTCCCCTGTGTCTGTTACTGCATTTCTTTAAGCTTCTCAGTTTAAAATAAGCGCAGACAAAAACAATGTGCTCAAAGGTGCCAAACTGTGCATAAGGGAAAGGCATGTGCAAGAGTGCAAGCTATTCCTGAAAGTCTGACAGACTCGCGCAACGTTTCCCTTGGTTTAATAATAAATAATCATAACACTCAAAGCACACGTATTACATTAACAAGCACTGGATGACACAAAAAAAGATGCTCTTTTTTTTTTTGGCTGCTGCGACTTAGTTACACAAACTACTTGCCAGAACTGACAGCTAGAAAGAAGATGGGATGCATCTTCCTGGCTTTTGTGGGCCTTTCATCTAATTTCTAAACTACTGTAGGTGCCCCTCTTTTCCTGCTCTCTTGTTTTGACCCATTTTAGTTGATATTGCTTCTGGAGTTGTGTGGTAAGGATCACTAAGGTAGATGTAGAGATTGCAGCTGAGTGAGGACGTTCTGACACAGAGGAGAATCCAGTACCTCGGCCAAGGTACAGCTGAGGCCAGAAGTCCAAGCAATGAGGATGGCCTGAGGTTGTCCAGTGGTCAGGGATGGTCAGGGACTTTCAAGGATCATCAAGCAAGGATCAAGGCAAACACACTCTTGGCAAAGAGGAACCATGAGAATACAATGTAACTGAGTCCAAAACAACACAGATAAACCAGGTGTGAGGAAGATCAAGCCTTCAGCAGCAGAAAGCAAGAATAAAGGCAGATCTACAGAAATGTAGCTACAACCAAGTAGTGGATTGAGCAGCCAAGAGAAATTGCTCTTGTCAGGGGAAGTTTTGTCAGACTTTTAATGGACAAGAGAGGCAACATTTTGGGCTCCCAGGTTCTTTGTTCTCTCAAGTTGTGGAGCTTTGTAGATCAGGACTTAAACAGATGGCTCCTGGCCCCTTCAGCCAGAACATCTGTTACCCATGACAGCAAAAGTACTGACCCATCTGTGACCAGGCTGTGTCACTTGGTGAATTTCAATCCACAGAATTATGCTGCTGTTACTCTGAGTATTCTCTGAAGGCAAACACATCACAATGCACTCTTGTTCCTGTCCCACATCTTCTCAGACCCTTTACGGTCTCAGAGATCTTAGCAGCATCCAGTAGTGGCTGCTCCCAACTCACCTTCCGTTCCTTTTCCTGTTGGTTTTTCTTCCAGCTATGGAAATCAGTGCAGCCATTTTCTTTTGCTCTTCACATATGGGTTTGCATTTTGTTAGGCAGAACACCATGCTGACATTTATGCCGAGTTTGTTTCATTCAGCTGTTTTCCACTCCCATATGTACAAAAGCTGTTTTTAATTCTCACCTCTCATTCTGATGCTTATATATGCCTCTGCTTTTCTGAGTTATACTTGCTTTATGACCTTCTGCTCAGTCAGAAAGTTGGCAGGTATTTTCTGCATTCAGGTGAGGAATATTTCTCTTATCTTCAGCAAAACTGGCCTGGAGATTTTTATCTGGATTGCAGGAGATTTTTATCTGGATTACACCTATGAACGTGTTGTCCCTGTGAAAGAAATGGGAGAATTTTCACTAGTGCTGGACTGCTTTCTGGGTCTGGATTTCTCAGTCAGTTTGAGAAGTCAATGGGTAATGAAAATTTGCCTCAAATAACAGAGACCATCAGGTGTGGAGGAGAACACTTCAGAGGGGGAGTGAGGGAAGTAGGAATACTTTTGCCTTCAGAAATGAATGCTGAGAGTAATATCATACTCTGACACTTTACTGGCCACAGCTGGAAAACATTCTGCTGCTTTTTAAATATGAAAGTCATTGTGTAGTTATATTTCATAATCGTGCACACCTTACATTTTTAACATTGCCGGGAAGACTGTTTAAATGTCTTAGCACAGAGGGAGTGTTTGCCATAATAATGTCTCCTGAAGAGACATAGCCCACAAAGCTCAGGATGGTCTTTGCTGCCAACTGTCCTTTTAGCAAATGAATTCCCATCTGTGTGGGGTGAGGGCTGTGCTGGAAGAATTTAATGGAAGAATCAGAAGATATTTCTCCACCAGAATTAGAGTTAAATAAAATTTGGTGTAAACTCAGTCTGTCTATCTTAACAAATGCCAGCTCCTCAGCTTTGCTAACTAGTTTGTCACAGTTATATTAGTTACACATACACACACGGTGCTTTGTATAATTTTTTTAAACCTTTTAAATTACTGAGAACAAAAACAGTACACTGAAGTTCAGATTTTGCAATCAGAACCTCTAACAGTAATGCTTCCCTACTGATTTCATACCATTTATGCTCAGTTGTACCTTCCATGCTTTTATATAAGGATATTTGAGCACTGTTGTACACTAGATTTAGATAATGCTTTGAATATAAAACTGACCAGACAGGAAGCTTGTGCACATTTCATGGTAGGTCTGGAGGTCTTGAGCCATAGTGTGGAGCATGACCAAACCCCACTGGATAATTTTTGTAAAAATGGAATCCCATTGTTTTGGGTTCCCTCACCTTCATCCTAAACAAAATTTAAGCTTTTCCTGCATGCAGCCTTATGGCTACAGCATTCATCTAAGTCTTCTTTGTATTCTTTAGTCTGATTCAGGGCAATTTTTCTCTTTGGATGACTGCAATTCAGAGGGCAAGGGTCTGAACCTGCTTCTTTTTTTCATCCAAAGCTAAACCCCATGAGTTTAAGAAAACAGAAATACGTGGAAACATCACTAAAAGCAATACGTAGCTCAAAAAAGTTATGATGTGACATGACATCATATTCTCACAGCAACTAACATTTCAATCAGAAATGTTCCTAGTGGCTCCTATATGGTTTGGCTGAGGGCAGCTCCTGTAAGCATCAAAGGGGATTATTGAGTTGCAGACCATGAAATCATTTCTTTGGTACAGTGCAGGTGCCACAGCAGTAAATCAGGATATTTCCATGCAATTTTATCGCTTGTGTGTCTAACCCAAGGTGTCTCCCCATTTCTGTTACTTATTAAGACAGAGGATGAAATGCAGATATTTTGAGGATGGGGTGTATACTATATTAAGTATGAGTAGCCCACAAATGCTTGCTTGAACCCCTTGTGTATTCACTCAGTGGCAGATTTGTAGTTTCCATTTGGAGCTGACCCAACTCTGAGAAATTTGCCTGGCCATGACTGTCAGCTGGGTTCCCCCTTTCAGTCAAAAGCAGCTACACTCTAAAAGCCATCCAAGTTTGTTGGGAAAAAGACTCCACATTCTTCCTTAAAATAAGTTACACAGATGGAAAAATACAGCTCAGGTCTTTCATCATTTGTTCACGTTATACAGACAGGAGTCCTTAGCATGCTGGAGCAGAGCTTGGAGTACCACGGTTTTACAAAGTCAGAGTAAATTAGAAAGAAAATGGATAAAATCCCCTCATAGTTCACTGTTAAAGAATAATCATACAGCATCTGCCTTCATGTCTATAGCTGCATTACAATGAAGGACACAATCAGTCTCTCAAACATACATTGCTAGCTCGGCTTATCATCTCCTACCTCTCAAACTGATCCTTCTGCCTCTATTAAGTAGTTTTCCATTGACATTTTCTGTTCTTTTTCAATACACCAGGAGCTTTTGATGACATTGGCTGCTACAGGACTTTCAAAACTCCATCATTTTTAATATGAGGACAATCTGACTTTTAAAAATCTTTTCTTCTGCATTTATCCTTAAATGGTGCAGGTTTTTTGAAAGGACTGGATTTCTCTTAATGGATTTCTCTGGAGTTCCAGTCTGCTCGGTAAAGCCCAGAAAGCATAGGCTGGGAGGAAGAGGAAGGTATTGCTGAATATAAGCCTTTTTTGAAATTTACCCTCTCTTAGGGTGGAGAAGTCAGGTGAGCTGATATTGCTGAAATATTTTTAAAACCTCAGGGACACAAAACTTTGCATTTAATGACATTTTTAATGGGACCTTCTGCCTGTGAAGCACCAGTAACCTCTCCTAATTTAACATTCATTTTACTGCATGTATTTATTTATTTTATCTAGCTGGTTTCTCTTCAACATCACCTATTATGAGGGAGGTTGTTAACCTGTTATGGATCAGTTGAATCATTATACCCACCCTCACTTGCTCTTAATAATGAAACTCTGAAATTGGTAGTAAGTCATTATAGACTTCTTTTCGCAGATATTTGCTTCTGTCATGATGCTGTTACAAAAGCCTGGCAGCTTTTAAGCAGTCAAGAGCAACATGCTGAATCATAAAAAAACAAAAGGCAGAGTTTCCATAAGAATGCAGCCCCGTTCTTCTTTAAGTTCATAATGGTGCTGAAAGGAAAATATACAGGGATTTTCCAAGGCTGTAGCTCTTCACCCGTTCGTGCACTGCTCACAAGTACAGAGTCCCTTACTCTTGGTGACCTGAGGTGGTGTTGGCAGTGAGGGTCAGCCGGCACTGACGCTGGGAAGGACAAGCACGGCCTGTAGCTTGCATGCTGTGCACCTCTGAGGGGCTGTGGCACTGAAGCCCCCAGGTCATGGCATTTGCTGCAGCCTGAACTGCTGTGCCCTGCATGCTACTTTCAGGTTGCAATCAGCAGAGAGCAAGAATCACAACTCCTTTAACCAGTGACGATTTCCTTTTTGTGCTCTAGCTAGCTTGGTGATAAGCCTCCGTGCTGGATTTTGATGCATACCTGTGATTTAAGGTTGCAGTTTGCTTCTTTGCTAATTGTCAGCACTTGGCAATGGTCCTGTGTTTGTGCAGCATTACCAACATCTATTTGGATGGTGTTACAGAATAGGTACATCATGGTCAGTAACAGTTAAAAAGCCCTTTTTCTCTTAGCCATCACAAAAAAAAAGGTGGATTGAAAACTGTCTGAATGGCATATCTCAGGGTTGTGATCAGGAGCACAGGGTGCACTTGGAGGCCCATCACTAATGGTGTCCCACAGGGGTCAATACTGGGCCCAGTTTTGTTTAACTTGTTCACCCATGACTTGGATGAAGGGGCAGATGCCTCCTCAGCAAGTTCACTGACAACAGAGCTGGGAGGAGTGGCTGATACCCCAGAGGTCTGTGCAGCCCTTCAGAAGGACCTCAGTAGGATGGAGAGGTGGGCAGAGAGGAACTGCCTGAAATTCAGCAAATTTCAGACAGGGTCCTGCACCTGGTAAAGAATAACTCCAAGCACCAGCACAGGCTGGGGCCGAGCTGCTGGGGAGCAGCTCTGTGGAGAAGGACCTGGGGGTCCTGGTGGACAACAAGCCATCAGATGCCCTGGTGGCCAAGAAGGCTGACAGTATCCTGGGGTGAATTAGGAAGAACATTGCCAGCAGGTTGAGGGGGGGTGATCCTGCCCCTCTGCTCAGCCCTGGTGAGGTGCATCTGGAGTGCTGTGTCCAGTTCTGGGCTTCTCAGGACAAGAGAGACAGGGAGCTCCTGGAGTGAGTCCAGTGGAGAGTGAGAAAGATATTGAGAACACTGGGAAACCTCTCTTAGGAGAAAAGACTGATGGAGTGGGCCAGTTTAGCCCAGATCAGAGAAGATTGAGAGGGACTTTATCATGTATATGATTAACTGAAGGGACCATATTAAAAGGTTGGAACCAGGCTCTTCTCAAGCAATAAGACAAGGGACAATAAGCAGAAACTGATGCACAGGAAGTTTCACCTGAAAAAGAGTAGGTGGCAGAGCACTGGAGTAGGCTGCCTAGAGATGTTCTGGAGTCTGCCTCACTGGATATATTCAAGGACCATTTGGACACAATCCAGAGCACAGCGCTCTAGGGAAACCTGCTTGAGGAGGGAGGTTGGAACAGATGACTTCCAGTGGCCCCTTACAACCTTAAATCACAGGATCACAGAATGGGTAAAGTGCTGACAAGTAGGAATCAAAAGACTTTGATTTGGAAATGTGGGATACACAGTAAGAACATGCTTAAACATAGTTATATGTTTAAACACCCTCCTGAAGCTGAGCCCAAACATTTGCAGATTGAATCTGAGCTGATTAGTACCCATAAACCACGCTAGATTTTTACTGAGCCCATAATAAGCTCCTCCTTAATGCTGTGGCAAGGGACTAGCGTACGCTCACTTCTTATTCAAACACTTACAAAATTATTTTGATTCCAGGACTAATTAACTGGACTGTATCTTAATCATTCCTACTAGTATCATACAGACATAAGCAAACTATCATATGATTCCCTACCAGCCTGATATATTTTCAATTTCAACGTAACTTAATAATTGCAATACCAATTAGTTAAAATGTAAGTAGGAAAAAACATTGGATGGAGACATCTTAATTTAAATATAATCCATTAAGTAAAAACTGCTATTCTAATTAGCGATAATGTAGCACAATTAGGAAATAAAATTTGATTGGTACATAGGAATTTAAACTTAATTAGTAACTGCTATCCTAATTAGTAAATGCAATACGTTTTGAGCAGTGTTTTGTTGGGGAGAAGTGCACGTACAGTAGAGATGATGGTGAGGAAAGAGGCATCGGGAGAGCTGAGGTGGGGAGTGTGGAGCACAGGAGTTCAGCCAGTGTCAAGCCCAAAGTCCTGCTTCTGAACCAACACTGACCTCAGAGCAGAGAAGTTCGATCTCTCTCAAAAAATTTGATGTGAAGGATGGTTCACTGTCACCTTTGGGCAATCTTTCCCCGTGGTTAATTACTTCCACTGCCCAGATGGAGTGTTCCACTTTGACATCTACAGTTTTCTCTTTCCAGATCTGGACTGGTAAAATTTGATAAACTGAGGAAGTGGATGTGGGAGTCAACTAAATTGAAGAGCTCAGCATTTTGAATTAGGAAAATGCAAAGTTGTCCTAGACATAAAGGCACTACAACACCACAGGTCTGCACTCTTATAACAGGGAGGATACTGGAGGAAGGAGATTGGGACCTAGCGGGATCTGCAGCCTTATTAGAAAGATATTATAGCATTTCTTTCAGTGGGAGAAGGGAGGTGAAAAAAAAGTTTTGGCTGTTGTTTCCATTGAACTCACCATAATTTCAAACTCTCTTTCCTGGAAAACATTTCACCTAAGCCCCTTTTTATGTACACACACTTAGCACCATTCTCCATTGTATTACTTTGCATTTATTGACACTGAATTCTGTCTGCTGTTTTATCAGTCAGTCGCTTAATGTCTTTGACGCTTCAGTGGCAATTTTAGATTTGTGTTTCTGGATTAGCATGAAAATATCAGGAAATTTTATTGCTTCCTAATCACTCCTTTCGCAATCACCTATGGCTATGCAGAACACAACAGGTCCTAGGACCATTGTATAGACTGCCATTACCTCTTCACTCCACCACTTATCTTTTAACAGAGAAAAAAACTGCATTTGGAATAAAAGACTTACAAATAATTAATACATAGGAACGAGATATACAAATTAACCAACCTTTTCCCTTACCCCATGATATTTTTAAAGACTTTCATCAGAGAACCTCTGTCAAAAGATTTAAAAAATCTAGTACTTTGTATTGATTGGATTTTTGTTATTAATACACATATTGCAGACAGCTTCAATAGATTTGTATGGTAATGACTTGTTTTTATAAAAGCTGCATAGCTATTTTTTTCCTCAGTGGATCAATTTATCCAAATGTCTGCTCATTCCATTCTTAATTACAGTTTACACCACATGCTCCAACACTTTATTTCAAAAATATTTGTTATATTTACCACTTTCCTTTCCCATGGTACCAAGAGCTATTTAAAGAGTACATGAAAAGAACAGAGCTGGTAGGTCAACACTTTCATACATAAATTCCTTGACACCTCTTGTGTGAGTATTAGTTAGCTTTTGCATTTGGTTACTATTCTTCCTGTTAATTTAATTGGAAACCTTTTCTATCAGTAATTTCATTAGAGTTAGATTGTCAGAAAAGCACCCCAGAAAGAGATGCTGCAATATGAGAAAACTCCCTCTCTTTCATCAAAATGAGTTTTTTTAATGCCTTTTTATTACATAGTCTGATCCTCTCTGGGTGCCCCTGACTGTGCCTCAGTCATTTATTATCCCTACAGAACTGACAGCAACATCCCTATTTCTGATATATGTAGGAGGTGGAAAGTGCATTTAGCAGGCTCAGTTCCACACCCACCCCCCACTTCTCCTTTTTTTTTTCCCCCATGTCTTTTTTTCCTAGGTTTTAGCAGTTAACTTTCCAGAATTCGGGCATCTCTTTTTGTGTGTGTACATGAGTGTTGAAACATCATTTCTAGCTTTCCTTAGTGGCTTTTTTTACTACACTGTTTGACTGTAATCCCCTTAATTTTTTTTTCTAATGGGTAACACACAGTTACTCTGAGCTTCTACTTAAAGCATTTATGCTATAATCCAAGAATTTGACCCTTTTGACTGTGCCTTTTATGTATTTACTCCTGTCTGGTTTGCCTAGATGGCTAGAGAATAAGCTTTTTCATTCTTCCACATTCTCTTTTAATTCTCCCCTTTGAAGTTAAAAATGAAGCAGTACGTTTTCTGTTCCTGAATGCAAAGGTGGAGAAGCAAAACACCAGCATGCATCTGCCAAGCGCGGCGTGGATGTTTTCTCTGCTCAGTGTCTTTTCTTCATAAATGGGTTACGCAAATATCAATCAGGAATTTTATCAGGATGACGGGATTGGCTTTGAAGTGAGGGTAAGGACTACTTAACCATGAATGTTTCCCTGCAATGCTGTTTTGCTGCAACTTTACAAAATATGTGAGGGCAATAAGCACCAGGGGAGAAAGAAAACCCTCTCATGCTGAGGGTTAAGGCTGATACAAGAGCAAATACGTTCACCTAAGTCATTAATAAATTAAGACTGGCAATTTAGAAGATGGTTCATGTCTGTTAATGACAGATTTCCAACCAGAAGAGTAGGTTAGGAAAACATTAACTGGCTTTAACAGGGGGATTTCTAAATCTTTGGGAAAGATCACAAGACTCCCTTTCTGTGACAGAAAGGACTTAATTTGCTAACTGAAAAAGATTTTTCCAAGGTGGTTCAGGATATTTTTGTTTCCTTTTCTGTTAGAGGATCATTCCCTAGGAATGATTCCCTAGGAAAACATTAGTTCTCGCTCCCCAGCTTGAAAGGCAATTCAAGATCTGATTCCATTTTGGCAATGATTTTGACAACAAAATTTACCACTCTCAGAAAAAATCCAAAGGTTTCTTTTGTTTGTACCAAATCTGCTACTCTATAATCTCATTTGATGTCTGGACTCCTGAGTTATAAGACTAACCAACTTCCCCCTCTCCACCAAGCTCAGACTTCTATAGTTTTCCCATGTATCTTCTCTCCAGACACCCTTTTCTTTTCCCCACACCAAACAGCCTTGGACCATTTAATCACCCCTTAGAGAAAGCTGCTCCATACTACTGATAATCCTTCTTGCCTTGCTTTGGAGGTTGCCCAGATCTGCTAGATCATTTTTGAGCTAGACAAACAAATTGCATGGAGCAGTCAAGATGTAAAAACACCAGGCATTTAAACAGCAGCCTGGGGGGATTTTCTGTTCACTTTTGCTAATAATTTTTAGCATAACTACTAACGAGGACCGAGCAGATGTTGAAGCTCTAAAACCTCTTTTCTTACTGGCAGCAGTCATTTTAGAGCCCACAACTACACGTGTAAAGTTCTGAAGGTTGTTTTACCCCATGCAGGGCTGTTGCTTTCAATGTGTTTTTCACATCCTGCAGAAAAAAAAGGTTTTGAGTCTCCCCAACTGGCAAATTGTCATCTGCAGCATATCTGTCCCTCCGTGATACAGACCAGAAACTATTCACAGACAGACGGCTGCATCCACCCAGTGCTCCAGACAGCTTATCAACCCAGATTTGGGATATTTTTCCTATTGCAATACCCTCTCAGATTTCCACTCAAGAAAGTCACGCAAGCATCTGTTTAATACCACTCTTGTTAGCTAAATATTTAAGCACAAAGCTACCATTGCACACCTAACAAATCCTTTTCTATTCAGCAGGATTTCTGCATATTGCTTGAATTTCAGTAAAAACTTTGGTATTTTTCTGAGTGGAGATGCCTTCTTGAACAAAGCTTTTAGCAAATGAATTAACCAAACAAACCAAGGAGATTTCCTAAATCCTAGGCTTTCACCTACTGGAAATGGGTTGAGTGTGTGCATGGCTTAAGAAATAAACAGACGTGGAAGTTGTCCATCAGAATTATTTTCTGCCAGCAAACACTCACAGTGCCTTATTTGCCCTAGGTTTGAATTGAATTGTATTATTTGTGCCTCACCTGAGCCAAGCTTCACTGAGCAAGAGATGCAGACCAAGGGGAGGTCTGGAAGAAAAAGGCAGGAGCAGCAGCCCATCGGGCACACACATTGCCATTACCAAATTTGAATCAAGATAAAACATTAGTGTTTCTCTTGAGAACACCTCTCTGACCTTGGCTTACTGCCGCGGGAGTCCCTTGAGGTGCGTGCACATCTCATGAATTGCACTTACGGTTTTTAAAAAATGTAACTGTTGAGCTTTAGATTTGAACAAGCATCGATGGTTTTACTAGTTTTCCACAGTACTGTTATTTCCAAAATCCTCTCCACACTCCTTTTTTACTGTGCATTTTTACAGCCTCTAGTACAACAGGGTTTGGGCCCCTGACCCCAGCTCTTAGCAAAAACTGCGATTCAAAGACCTAATGGGCAGTGAACAGGTCCCTGCCAAACTGGTAATGCTTTTCTGCAGACCGCCTGGGAAAGCAGGGGCACAGGTAAGTGGGAGTAGGGGACTCACTTAGAGCCACATCATGAACTAATTCTTGAGGGAAGAACATTACCTGCCTGCTCTGGGCTGTACAAATTGCATTTCTGCTCCATCTGCATGAGCAGAAATTAGAGTTTTCCTCATACAATGGACCTGAAATAAGCAGCGTGCTCACAGTGAAGGGCTCGTACAATTAGGCCCTAGTGGATAAGTAGTATTTGTTCCTAGAAAATGATGGTCACGCCCTCTAAATGCCCTTTACTGTAACACATTTTGATTAAGCATTCTGATGAATCCCCTGATGAAGAGTCAGCCTGCCCTCATGCCACACTAAACACTGTGGAACAGCTCAGCTAATTTCAGCTGTCAAAAAATTAACTACCTAGACACAGCAGTTACTGGGGTATGCTGTGCTCAGGAGAGACTCAGGGCTCAGGAGAGACTCAGGGCTCAGGAAGGCTTCATTTCCCTCAGAGCTACCTGCCTCTCCACAGGAGAGGGTGATTCATCCTGTCCTAAAATAGGTATGTAAACCATGGATTTGCATCACGCTCTGGTAATGCTCTTCTCTCCTCCTCAGCTCCTGATGACTCTCCCAGGAGCCCAGATATTCAGCACTGACCAGCCCTAGGGCCAGCTGGCTGAAAACTTAAGATAAATGCCAAGCAATAAGCTTTTCCCCCACTCCAAGTAGCCAACCATCTAAATTAACAGGTAGATTTTCAGAAGAGAGGTTTGTGGCTTTCAGGTCTGCTCATCTGTGCAAGACAAGTGCCATCCTTCCTTACAGGCAGGGCTTGCAAGCAATTGCATTTCAGGTTTTCTATCCTTGTCTCTGCCGAGCCACAAGGGGATGTTCTCATTTCAACATACAACAGAGTGTGGCTTTGGCATGTTCTGTGCAGAGTGTATTTGACATTTTAATTGATGCCATTTATTAATTAAGAAGGATAAATGATGACTGGGAGAGAGGAGGAGATCTTAAAAAGAATGAATAATAACCTTGTTCAAATGCAGGTAATGAGACACGGGGTTAAAATTGTGTAATCACTTGCAAAAACGTCTAAATGTTTTTCAGAAATCAGGTGCTGCCCATCTTTGCCTTATCACAGAAATGTCAGGGAGTGAAATTCATCATCTACTTACAACACGTACTCTTTACTGAAGGATTTTCTAGTAGAAAAGGCTGTGCACCCCTGAGTTAAGCAACAGCTGGTCTCCTGCCATGGCGTGAACTGCAGCTCACCATTCCCCGTCTCTGATTGCCATCACCACAGCTCCCACCAAGGCAGAGGACAAGGCCACACCACGGCCAGGCTCAGTCTGTCCAGACTGGGCTGGCCCCCAGTTTTACACAGAAAGATTCCAGGCACCAGCAACTTCCCTCAGCAGTGAGGAAGAAAATAGTGGAGTTGGTAGCATGATGCTCAACACTGATCCCCTTTTCAAATGCACCAGCAGCTGTGTTTGGGGCTTGTTTTCCCTAAATGCTGTCTGTGTGTTATGCAAAGCCCTTTAACAGAGGAGAACAGAGCAGAGTCTGTTAGCCAGAAGAGTGGCTCTGCAGAAAAGCAGATCCAAAAAAAACCTCGGGTCTAGCTCCTTTCTGTGCAGATGCACATTGAGCAGAGACAAAGGGAAAGACCAAGCAGAAGCTGGAGACACAGGAAAAGCAATTTTCATCAGCTGATGTAGGGAGTGGAGAGACAGGCTGTCACATCCAAATTTCCAATGTCAGTCCCTGGAAACAGAAAACTTCCTAGCTTGGTGTTTTGGACTGAGAGGGCTTTTGACATCTGGCAAGAGACAGGTTTAATCTAGACTTTCCTGTCCAGTTTGAAGTGGCATTTCTGTCTCCTGCTCCTCTGCACACCCCAGCAGAAGCACTGATACCAATGTCAGCATCTGTGCAGAGCATACCATAAGTCCCTGTATCTGGGAGACACCAGGAAAGCTGTACGGGTATGGGAGCTATTTAATACGGTCCATCACAAGTAAATGACATGTGTCTCCTAGGATGAAAGGTGAGATCATTTACAGAGGATTTCCAGGAGCTCAGCAGCCAAGTTGCAATTTTGGAGGAACCATCAGAGCACCCAAAAGATGCTGAGTCCCTTTTCCAACTCTCCTACAGAATCTGGGTTATACCTTGACCACGTCTCCTGCCTTCCCCAGCCCTCAGTTTGCTTTGGGGGTGTGGGAAGGCAGCAGTGAGCATTACAGCAACCTGGTCTGGACTCTGAGATGAGCACCAGCACTGGGGCAGTGGCAGGGATTTCCTCACAAATGTATACTGCAAAACTGCTACAAAAGTTAATTTTCAACTTCCATTAAAAAAAAAAATCTGGGAAAAGTTTGGGGAGGTGATTAATACCAGATCCAGACTGGTGCCGGCTGATTGTTTGTGGATTTTTTCCTATTTGTTTTAGGATGTTTACTCAAAGTATTCATTTGTTTACCTTGTTGTTTTCCACTCCTTGCATCTGTTCATTTGTTTAAGTATGAGCTTCTGTGTTTTCCACTTCTGTTTCCTCTCATTACAGTGGAGCATCTGCTTAGCACTTAAAAAAAAAAATCAATCAAAAATAATCTTATACCATGGAGCAGAAAGTTTTCCTAAACTATGAGTGAAGAATGATTATTGTCTGCATAATCCCTTTTATTATTACTATTCTTGTAGACTTCAGTCTGACAGTAATCTGGATGACCTTGACAAACATTTTGTGGGGGAAAAAGGTAGGAATCACGGCCTAAGAGAACATCTAAGAGAATCAGCCCTCCCTGAAAATCAAGGAAACAAGACTATTGTCTTTCCCTCCCTCTGCAAGTCATTTTAAATCCAGTCTTGAGATGGGGATAACCTGCAAAAGTTTACATTCTTCCCTGCTAGCCAGAAACCCAAGTGAAGATGAACCTGGCTAGATGTGACCCAGCTGCAAAACCTCTGCAGAAAGCTCAGTAGTGCGTTTTTGTGCAGTGTGTCACAAGAAATGCAGCATCACTGTCACCCCTGCCAGCCCCCCAGTCCTTGCCAAAATTCTCCTTTCTTCCTTTACCAGCAGCTGCTGAGGGCTCTCAGAGTCCCGTGCACTCTTCCCTCTGTATAGGAGGGGAGCTGGGGAAAGCATCCCCACATCCCTTTGCCTCCCTGTCTGCACAGGCAACCTCAGTGCTCCCTGGTTATTCACTGTGAGGAATCTCATTTGACCAAGTAACATTTAGAGGAAATTGTCTTGTTAATAAAGGAAACAGGCAGTATCTGTGGAAAAGATATCAAGAGCACATAAGGGGTTGACGTGAGGCTGAGTGTCCTCTTGCTGACTAACAGCTGCAGGCAAGAGTTACTCATTAATGTAATCAAGTCACACAAAATTCCATGATAACACTGGGGAGTTTTGCACGAGTGGTTAAACCAAACAGCAGGTAGACGAGCCTCTGTCAGGTTTTCCAGCAAATGCCTGGATTGCCTCTAAGTCCAATTTTAGGTCTAAGAGGTGATCCTGTTACCAGCAATCCGTCACAAGTAACTCTAAATTCCCTTCCCCCATCTCTCCCCAGTGTTACTGCCATCCAATAAATCTTTTAAAAAGCAAACAAACTAAAAAATAACTAAAAACAACCCCAAAAAACTCTCACACAGCAGCGCTGTTTGGACATCATCACATTAGGAAATCCCAGTGCCTATGATGAAATATTCAGATAAAGAGCATCTGGGTTGAGTTGAGTGTGAACCAAAACCTTGTGAATCAAATAAACAGTGGATCCTCTGTGTCTTCTCCTGCCTATTTACGCAAATACTTCTCCTCCCCTCAACAAACACAAGAAAGGGAAGAGCTTCTACATAACAAGATAACACTTGCAGCATAAAAGTACTGTTCTTCTAATTAGCAGAGATATTCATGGCTCTGAGTGGAAGAAAGCTTTTTCCCTTGCCCTATTCTGCTGTAAAGATGTGCTATCATTTAGAACATCACTTAATTAAATACCAGAAATGAGGACACTTTGGATTGAATAATTCTTTTCTTCAACAATTTTTTCTAGTGTTCAAATATTGGTCAGAAAAAAAAAAATCTAGCCTTGTCACAGTCATCTGGTACTTAATTGGTTTCTTATTTAGTTCAGTATTAAAGCATGAACTTTGAGGAAAAAATTAATTCATTGCTCTCCAGTGTTGACAACTGGCAATGTGATTGTGTGAAAAGAAAGAAAACAACTCCAAGTCTTTTTAAAGTCCAACATCTGATCTTGGTATCATCTCTCATCCTTTACAAAACTCTTATCTGACACGGGAAGTACATCTTTTCT
Organism: Machaerirhynchus nigripectus; assembly: GCA_013397975.1. Lineage (NCBI taxonomy): Eukaryota > Metazoa > Chordata > Aves > Passeriformes > Dicruridae > Machaerirhynchus > Machaerirhynchus nigripectus. The sequence continues at coordinate 534,339 of VZRQ01004341.1, forward strand.
CTGTTAGCATTGAAAAGCAAACCAAAGGTAGGATTTTTCAAAGGCACTTCTTGCTGCACTCTTGATTCCCATTCAAACAACTGGCAAAATTCTTTACTCCCTGCCCAGAGACCATGGCATGCCAAGCATATCTGAGCACCCCACATACACAAGAATCAATAAATGCTTGTTTGTATCATCTAGATTGTGTCAGGTCAATGATGTGGAGACCCAAAGGTCATTTTGACCAGCCAGATCCAGTGGTGGCACTCCTCCCTTCGAGTTGCCTCTTTGGCACCACAGCACAGCTCTTCTCATGGTGCCCTTTTCTTGGGAAGGAGGAGAGATCCTGCTGGTGCTGCCATCTCCTTTCAGATTTGCTCTAATTTAAACAGTTATGGGAGAGGATAACCAGGATTCCCCAGGGCAGGAGAAGGGAGTGGTGGGATTACTTTGGCCTGTCACAGTGCACAGGGCAACACCAACCTCCATGCCAGGTCTTGGCAGAGCTACTGGGGCCAGCCTGGGAGCTGGTTGCAGGAGTTGGCAGGGCATTTGGGGGCTAGCCCGAGGGGCCATCATTGCACTTCTTTCAGACAGCAGGCATGGGCACAAGCCAGATCTGTGGGAAAGTGATAACAAGACTTGTATTGACACCAGGAACAGAGGGCTTAATATAGGGGATAAAGGACAAAGACCATCTCAGGCATGCAGGAAAGCTTGATTTTATGGAGCAGCTGCTGTCCCCATCCTCCCCTTGCAACTGTCTTACACAGATCTGGCACAGAGGTGCTGGTCTCCATCCCTGCTCCTGCATCAGTGATGTCCTGCCAAGCAAGGGTGATTGAAGGGAAGCCACATGTGTGAGACTCTATTAACTGGATAAAACCCTGACAGCACGTGCCTCTGTCAATGTGCTCTTAGGAGAAAGGCAGCTTGATAGGGATTTTGGTCAAGTGCTGAAACCAGGCTAGCAAAGACAAGGCAAGTCACAATTTCTGCACACCTGTGGATCACTGTGCTCATTAAAAACTACAGACTACCTTGTCTTATTTGGCTGGTTGTCATGCAGTAGCTAGCATGGACTGGGGACAGCACTCTTCCTAGTGAGAAGGAGTAAGGTAGAGAACAGGGATCAAAAGGATGCTGCAGAATCAGTGGAGAGTTAACACACAAGGAGATTGCAGTCTCTTCATTAACACCAAATAAGAGCAGTTTTGAAACACATGAAACACTTTGCTGCACCATCTGTTTTGTCCAGCTAAATTCTCACATTAATCATCTTTATTCCTTGTGAGTAATTCCCTTATGGGAAATCTACTGAGCATGTTTAAATTTATTAAAACTATCATGGTTTATTAAGAATCCATACCCAGTGTCTTCTACCTTACACACCTGATGAAGGGGAGAGAAAAACAGCTGTAATCACAAAATGGTTTCTCTCATCTCTGTATCTCCCAGTGTTATTCACAGAGGTAGTGGGGGGTATTAGTGTTGCAGTGACATTTCTTGCATGCCCACTGCAGTGTACCAGGCACTGTACCAGTACCTCATTTTTCTCCAGAAACCTTGTGTCAAAACATTTAGAAGAGATGCAGTTGTGGTTACATGGGGTTAAAGAAGGAAAGCTCTCACCTGCTCTCCTCTAATCTAAGGTACATAAGCCTGTTCCTAATTTTTAAATTAAAAAGACAGATTTACCAGCCAACCTAGGTAGGCACCAGCCACTTGATCAACTCTAGATCATATCTCCCAAGACAGCAAAAAAGAATCTTTGCCTTCATTACCCTGTGCAGACAACCAAAGGGAAGCAAAGAACAAGGCTGGCATCATGAGGAACCAGGGAACATTTGATATATGGCAGGACTTTGTATTCCAGAAGTCTTCAAGATGTTCATCCCTGATAGGACAAGGAAATACTGAAATGGTTTCCATTAAGTTTGTGTTGCAGCTGCATCAAAAGACTGGGAATTTTTAATGACAGAAGAATGACTCATTTTTCTGGTGTGAATCATCACACTCTATCTCAGTTTCCTCACTTATATTAGGAATACCAAAACATTTTTTTCTTATCAGTAAAGGAAATTACTTAATGCGCATAAAGGGCTGTCAAGCCCAAAGACCGAGCAAGACTGCAAAATCCAAGCCCAGGGCCCCTTCTCTTAAGCCTGTCAAACCCACAAGTGCTGTCAGAGGAGGAGCTGTGCTATCCCATCAGTCACACTGGCAACAGAAATCCATCTCACAGGGTCAATAACTGCTTCACCAGACCCCTGGCTGGAGCAAGAGCGCCGCAGGGGCATGGCCCTTTTCACCCACTTTGCAGCAAGGCCAGTAACCTCTGTGAGCTGCCACATCCCAAGTCCCCAGCTTTTGTTCCCCCTAGACCACAGCCCAGAGCTGTTTCGCCTCCTACACACTTTATTAAAGCTACCTCGGCTTGGTTTGCATGGCACAGAGAAATAGGAAACTTGAGCACAGCCAGTTTCTTCCAGCCAAAAGCAAACACAGAGGCAATTATCCCTGTAAAACTCCCTTTGCAAGCTTAACACACTCCATCCAGGCAACCTCTTTAATCTGTGTTGGCTAGTGACTCCCTGCTGAATAAGCTTACTTCTCCGTGAGGGGGTTGCCAGCCTAACTCAGCTCATGTGCCTAAACTGGGAAAACCCACTGAAGTGTAAAGAGTCCATCCAGGGTGTTCAGAGACCCATTCCAGGGTAATTGGCTTCCATAATGACGCATACACGCACAAACACAAAACACGGGGAAGCTTCCCCTCAGGTTTGCTCAGAGTACATACAGCTTTTCACCTGTGATGAATAATAAAGAACTTGTCCTTTTATTCCCCTGCCCATGGATTAATCGGGTAAGGAAAAAGGGGGATCTGTATGAGTGCCACGGGCTAAAGGATAAAAATCACATGCACACACACACAGAGCAGGGACATGCAGAAGTGCCATATGGAGAGTAAACAAGCTGTAGTGACCTTCTCGGGCTTTATCAAGTATTCATGGGAAGCAGGCTCATGGGGATACAAAACTAATAATAATGAACCCACCAGCATACTGGCACGTCCTGGTTCTCCCTTCTGGCAGCATTCCCACCCTGTTTGCATGCCAGATGCCTGTCAGCCCAGCCTGCCTGGTGGCCTTCAGCCCTTTGCTAATACTTGGAGCTAAAGCAAAGGAGGGTGCAGCCACGTAGAGGATTTCTTCATATCCAGGCCTTTTTTAAATAAGCAGGACAATGTCAGATCTTCAAGGAGACCTGGCAATCTGTGGACTTGACTAATTTAAAAGGTGAAGACTAGCACCTTGCAACACCAGTGTCAAATTTTATACTCTTGTACCTTGAACACAGACCTTGGGGTTTTTTTCCAGCCCCTGAGAAGCATGGTCATTAGGCACTTTCTGGAGATCAGGGATGGCATATGTTACCAAGTTAGTGACCTCAGACATGAAAGGAGTCATCTTATTAGAAGCTGGCCATTCAACCATAACAAATTACATTTCTTGAAGGATTTCAGCCTTGAATTTTCATTTCACAATATATTTCAAAGGAAAAATGGGACCTCCGATACAGATAGCTGGAAGAATGAACTGTGCAAGATGAGATGATTTTTCTAAAGAACAATGATCTATTTAAAAGCAACACAAATACACTGAGTGGAAACGATCCAAATTATGTTGATGTGACTACTTAAGAAAGCTAAACGCAGGCAAGTCTTTGCATCATCAGTGCTTTCAGCTTTAATCTCTTAGAAGTAAAGAGAAAAAATGGCAATGTTGTCATTTCTTGAAAGACAGTGGCAGTATCTTGATTTTGGTATTCTTTGCTTCTCTTTGAACTGTTTATTTTTTTCTCTCCTACATACTTCAGATCTCAAAAAAGTTATTTTAAAACAACAGATGTAATTGCCCAGAGGTGAGATGGAAAAGTGACGAAAGAAGACCTGTATAAAGACTGAGGGCAAGAATGGCTGGACAGCCTCTATAAAAATGTCCTGGTCCCCAATAAAAACAGAATTGGAGGTTTTGAGGGCTTATATGTTGCAGAAAGCAACTTAGGTCAGTTGCAGCTGAACCTGAAGGTGAACATTACAGCCATTTGAAAGAGGTTTGGTGAGCTCAGAAAATATTTACAGCTACGTGGGGGTAGAGCCAAAGTCATGTGGAGCTGCCATCCCCCCAGCCTTGCCCCACTGGGGAGCAGGGGTTTTCCAAGGTGAACAAACCACTCTACCACAGAGCTGCTGCTTTGATTTCCCCCCTGTACTTTCAAGTGACTCCTGTATCTCACTTTCTCAGGCTATAAAGTGTCCCTGTGATAAGTTAGACAGTGGTGCTGTTTAACACTGAGATCTATACCTTGTGCTTGAGTGGCTGGGGGTAGGTTGAATACGTGTCACGGGATAAACTGCATTTCTCCTGTACTTTTAACCACCTCCCTCATGCTTAGCCCATTAATCCAGTATATATGGACAGCCTTCTAATATTCCAGGCACCTGAACAGGTCCTGCTGCTAATAAAAAAACCAAACAAAATAAAAAAAACAGGGATAAAAGCAGATTTTTTTTTCTTTGCCCTCGTGTCAAATTGCTTCAAGAAAACTACATTCATTTGTGTTTTACTGGTGAATAAATTGGCATTACAGTGCTGGGAAATGCTGAGTGAGGAAGGCCAAAGGGGAGGCAAAACAAAATTCAGCCATTCAACTACCTGGGGGGGAAAAAGCTTGAGGAGAGAGGCAAAAAGATGGTAGGAGTGAATGGACATCTCTGAGGTTCCAGGGATGAATGGGAAGACAAGAGAAAGGAAGCAGCTGTACACAGGAGGAAGAGCAATAACACATCATTGTTGATTATGACGCTATTTTAACCCTCGAGGTGTTTTGCTCTTACTCATTACACACAAGAATTTTTCCTCATGAGCAGGCACATGCACCCAGGCACAAGTGTACGTGTTAACTCAAGACCAGCACCCACCACATTACCAGAAGCAGTCTCCACTTTTGGACCAGCACATGAGTGGTTGTGCTATAAAAACCTCATGCTGTAATTCCTTATTTTGTCCACACCAGCTCCCCTTTCCCTGCCCCTGCATGGGGGGGCTCCTAAGAACAGCACTGTATCCCATCTGACCCATGCAAACACAACACACTTCGGTTTTAATTCAATCCAACCTTTCCGCTTGCTTTGGTGTTCTTTGCTCAATGTCACAGCAAGAGCAGCTTCCTGATTACCTTGCTACATGTTTATAATTAATTTCTCTCAGGAGGATTACAGCCAATATTATTACCAAATGCATTTCCTAAGTATTGAGGCAGGATTGGTTCCAAAAAATACATGTGATTTATTTTCTCCCTAGGGAGCAGACATTTGTAAGTAGCAGATTACTGACATGCCACAACCAGAAAGCAAAACATAATAGCAATTAATACAGCATTGTGAAGGAAAGCCTGCCTTCTGCAGAGACCTCTCAACAGCAGCAAGCTGACGGCACCCGTGTCATGAAATCTGCTGCAGGACTCAAAATACCGAGCAAGATTAAGAGTGTGGGATTTATACCCCTTGCAGCAGAGACTGTCCTTTTATTCAGCTTTTGAGCAGCACTGAGCAGGTGGAGGTCCTGCCCTACAAAGGGTGCTACGAGCATCAGCACCAGGGATGAGGGGTAACACACACCTGTATTAAAGCACCGTGGGTGTTTCAGAGGAACCAAGGCCTTCTGATGGGATAGCTTTCAGAATAAATTTCAATTTTTTTCCTCTTTTAAACCTTCTTTCTTTTTTCAGAGAGAAAAAGAAGAGGGGTATTTTTCTTTAAAAAAAAAAAAAATCATGAAGTTCCCCCTCTTCCCCTGCTTTCCATACTCTTTTGCTTAAAATTCCCTCGAATATGTGACATAGTAACTTCAGCTGAGATAGTCCTTAGGCTAAAGTGGCTTTTCGTAGGAAAATTGGCTTCTGGAGAATATACCTTTGACCAGCCCTGAAGTAATAAAACAAGTGGCCATGGCATGATTTTAAATCACTACTATCTTAACACAAATCATGGGAAAATGTGTCTGGGTCCTATTCAGTTCAATGGCCATTTAGCCCTATGCTTCCCTGATGAGCCACTCCGTGAAAGGAGCAGAGGGGTCTTGCTTAATCAAAAAACACTTCCTGCCTTGCCAACCCAAGCCACGGGTGCTGGCCAGAGGCTTCTCTGCACACACACAGAACCACAGCATTACAGGAATGCTTCAGTTCACCTGGTCCTTCAGCACAGCTCTAGGTCACATCCCAGGCTCTTCAGTGAGGCTCCTCAGCGAACCAGTTTGTGCACAGCACACCTTCTCCCCCGGGGCTGCCTTTATGCACAGGCACTGCAGGCTGAAAGGGGCACTGCAGGCTGAAAGGGGCACTGCAAGGAGCTTGTGGTTGCCTTGGTGAACTTGAGCCCTGTAACCCTCCAGCCTCTCTCCCTCATTAGCTCCAAAGACAGCACAAGGATGGTGATGGAGCATGGGGAACAAGCTACCCCGAAACCCAGAGCTGCGAAAGGCCATGCTAATGAGGGCTCGCAAGCCCCTGCTTGTGGATGATTTGAAAATCAGTTTCTACCTGCCCCTGCCGGTACGACCTCAATTGTTTCCCAGACGAAACACTTGGGATCTGGGGCAAGAAAACTGCTTTTCAACTACCAGTGAAGGCTTTCAGCTCTTCCCAGCAACACATGGCCAGTAGGGTTGAAAAGGAGTAAAGAGGATCTGCCAGAGGATGGGAAAAATCCCTCCATCCCTCTCTAATTTATTCACCCACCTGTAAAACCAGAACATAAAACTTTACTATATGAAAAGGGTAGTTTGCAAATATTGGTAAAATATTTTGCAAGCCAGAGAAAGGAGAGAGAATCAAATTTTTAAATGTGTGATTTTCCCTATTCCATTGTAGCTTTTACAATTGTTTCTAAGGGCAAGCACAAGGCTGATGATAGTTGGGTCTGTGCTTGTAGAAATTCTGGAAAGTGTTGAGATCTTTTCCCAGGTATCTCAGTTGTTGCAGCATCCAAACTTTCATTTGAAAAAAGTGTTTCTGCCTGTGAAGATAACTCTCTGAATTCACAGAAGAGCTGAAATAGCCATGGATAATAGATATAGGAACTTTCTACCTATGCTTTCCAGCATAACGACCTACAAGGTTTTTAGAACCTAATTAATAATGTTAAATTGTCAACAGCCTTAACCTTTTCAGTACCTGAAGCAGAATATCCCACCCAGTGCTGGAAGCCTGTGGTTGCTGCAGTTGCCTTTGATGAGCCATGCATTTGAAAGGATGGCATGCTACAATTAACTCTGTGGGTCTGGACTATGAAAAAAGTGCTGGGATGGCAGGAAAAAGTGAACTCTTCACCTCCAAATTATACTAGCGGGACTGATTATGGTAATGGCAATTTAAAAATACAGCAGCAAGCTTGTTCTTCCCCTTCCCTGACTCAAAAGTCCACTTTGCTTCACAGTGTCTTTATTTTGATAGCAGTGAACTTGGAGTCTGGCTCTCAGCCAGGTTTGTGGGCTTTTTCTATCTTTTCTTTTTTTTTTTTAAGTAAACTTGCCTCAGTAATAAAAGTAGATCCTTGAAATACACATGACAACAACCCAGCTTTTGTTACATAGCACTAACTACCATCAAATTATGGCTGTTTAACCTGGAGAACTTCTGGCTTTTGGTCTTAATTCTTAGATTACTAGCTGGGAAGATACCACTGTATTCAAGTCTGGTTCTTCATCTTCTTCTCACATTTTCTTTTAAATTGGGATAGTGGGTCAGGTGGACCTATGGTTTCACCCTGTAGGACCATCCTTCCACTACTTAACACATACAGGACAAAAGTCACTGGACTTCTGATTTGGCTTAAAACATTTTTCCAAATGCCTCAAAGCTTGCCTTATTTTTGCCTTAGTTTAACTAACTGAGAAGGCTTTGCAGTTTGTGGTGTCTTGGGTTATGGCACGGCTGTGTGTTCACTTTGTACTACATGGCAGCGGCTGCAGCTTATCAGAAGTGCACAAATGTAAATGCTTCCCAGCATAACCTGCAAAATAGGGGGAACTTGAAATCCTTAACGACAGTTAAAAAAGAAACAGATTTGTTAATAACTTGATTGCTTGCCTGAAAGCCTTAGCAAGATGAATTTCTATGTTGTTCATTAAGGCAGAGCAAGAAGGTTTTGCTTGCTTCCTCAGCACTGTAACCTCTCCCAGCAGCGACAGCACGGTTTTATATTGAAATTTCAAGTCATGAATAGCTCATGTTTAAAACACCAAGTTGGTCCTCCTGGAATCAGGAAAACGGGGCAAGCTTTCAAAAATGACACATTTTGGGTTGTCTGCATTATCGGTCTTTGACATCAAAAATTTGGAGTCATATATTTGAGTTTCCATCCTACAGCATAAAAGCAGTGCCCTGGCTAGCAGGACCCCAAAGCTCTGGGTCTTCCTACCTCTTGACTGTACTTACAGCATTCTTAAAAGACTGCAGAAATGTGTGAGAATCCTTGTGGGGGAGCTAGGGTTCTAAAGGATTCCTCTGGTGGATACGAATTCAGATCTCTGCCCTCCAAGTGGTAAAGCTATTTTTGCACTGTGTTCCTCAGTCTTAGGCTCATAATTCCCATAGTTTGGTTTTGTTTGTTGTTTTTTGGGGTTTTCTTTCACCCTCCAGCAAACAATTACAAGGACAGGAGAATGTGTCATGTTCTGTGGGTACAGAGAGACACCTGCATTCTCTGTCTCTGCTCTGAGAGACACCTGCATTCTTTTTGTCATTGACTGATCTCATTAATGCTTGTAACACCCAGTTTTTTCTCTCATTCATAAGTGAAGGCCCACTTCCCTATGTATTCTACACCCAGAGATGCATATTATTGTATGAATTCCTAGTCAATCTTATGTACTAATACCTAAAACTTATTATAATTAGTCTCAGCTTTAATAAGAAAATGAGTGAAAATTCAGCATGTTAAGACAAATGAAGCTGGATCAGTTGCAATCTATGTCAAGCATGTACATTACCCCATATAGACCCATCTCATAATCATAATTGGCTAATCTGATTGCTTGAGTCCAATTATTTTAAATACTCCTGGCAATCAATAGAGATTCGTCCCTATAAACCTATTTGACCCCTTTCCTCAGCGAGGCACGATTACACACATAGCAGTCCTCTATTAACCTTTGACAGAGGTAGGAATTAGTGATCAAGTCTGACATACAAGTGGTGGAAAGTTGCCAAGCAGTCTCAAAAACATCCATCTTCAGAATGAACCCAGTACTGTGGCCTTCTAAGAGAATAGAAATTCGCCTCACAAGGTGGATACTAAAAGATAAGAGAGGCCACATTGATCTTTCATTTCACCCTACTGCACCATTGTTAATTGCAAATGATAAGAGGAAGAGTATTCAAAGTAAGCAAAGCTTTTCAATATTAACCTCAATAAGTGAATTAAGCAGCAATACTTCGCATAAAATTAGAGATCACTAATGGGTCAAGAAATGCAATTCGTTCTTGCTCTGGGCAATCAGGACTCTGATGATAGACCTCTGCAACTTACTGTGAGCCTGGTAATTGCTGTCCATTACTGCAAAATGCAGAGTCTGACCTCAGAGATGAGCCACACCAAAATCTCAGGACAAGCCATACCAAAATCCTACTGGATTTCAGTGGCATCAGGGCAGCAGCCTCCAGCAACAGTCCCATCCTTTGAAACACCCCAGTCAACAATTTATCCCATGCTCTTGAATAAGACTAAGTCATTTAAACTGCTTCCAGAAGAGCAAGGGGTTAAATCCATCCTTAGGCTATCCTGTTGAAACAGTGACAAATCTGGAGCAGTGTTAATTAACAACTGTGAGAGATTCTTTTCCTATTAGCAGTAAAAAACCCATGACTATTCAGAGGCAGCTGTATTTCAGCAGTAAAGGTGTAATTGATATTGAAAATTTCCAGTTTAGCTTCTGAATCTCTTAGGCATTGCAAAGCTCAAGGGAGAGAGTAATTCTCTTCCTATAGGGGAAGGCATCAAGAGCAGCTGTGCAGAGGTCAGTGAAATAAAACTAGTGGAGAAGGAGATGCAAAGCCTAGAGTAGTAAATATAATCTTATGCCCTATCCCAGTGCAACTCGGTTTTGCATCACGGAGAGTTTGTCATACCTGATTCAAAGGTCCAGTGATGCCAATAAAACACCTTTACCAGAAGCCAATGTCTCATGCTTTGAAAAAAAAAACAGAAACACCCAGAACCTGTGAAAGTACACAAAAAATCCCCACCAACCTCTAATTCCAGGGAAGAAGAGAAAGAGCATAACTGCAAAAGTATATTGTGATGTAGGAAAATTCCATCCTAATTCGTCCCACATTCGCTGTGCTGAGCACTGACTCACCCAGGTTCTCTGAGGGCTGTTGCAGAGTCCAGGCCTGGGTGCAGTGCGAAGAAATGGGTGCATGCCTGGCCTCAGCTGAAGGGAAGCTCTAATCAATGGGTATTGAAAACAACTGGAGCTGCCAAAGCAGTGCTTTGTTAACAGCTGAAAGCTTCTGCTGGTGCCTCTTCTCTATATGGCCACGAGGGAGGCAAAGGAAGACTGGAAGGTTTTTCTAATTAGATTGGTGATGACACCTGTAGATGGACTTCAGGGACACATGTAGAGTGAGTCTGCACTGATTTTGTGCTTGGTTTGGCTGTCAGAGGTGAAAACCAGCTGCAATGTACATTTTCATGAGTTTTACATTTTGATGGTACCTGTAAACTGGCATGTTACGGCACTGAGCCAGTAAGGTCAGTTCTGTGAAGAGAAACAATAGGAGAAAGGGTAACCTCTAAAGCAAATTAAAAAGAAAAATTAAAAAATTAACACCATCTACCTCACATTTGGGTGCATATTTTAATATTTGGGTTGAGCTGTGAGTAACTTGATCCAAATTATTTTCCTCATCTTGCACACAGATTAGATCCTTACAGTTCTGCCCTAAAGCCAGCTTGATAGCTCACATTCTCCGTGATGTGCAGTGAGCTTGCTCTGTCCTTTCAGGTGCCCTAACCAAGCCTGACAGCCTTTGATATTTATCCTCACATCACCCTGTAAAGTAAAGGAAAGCTATTATTCCTTCCTTATGCAGGTGAGAAATTAATGCAAAAAAAAAGATCAACCCCCAAAAAAGAGGTTAAAGGGTAGGCCATCAAGTATTTTTAAGTTAATGAAAGTTAGACTCCTAAATAACTGTGTGCATTTGGACATTAAAGAGTCATCTACTGTCAGCCAGTAATTCCTACTAATTTACAGATTTGAAGGCCTACCTCCCCACTTGCTCTATTTTTTTTTTTTTT
>VZRQ01004341.1:545695-687349 GCA_013397975.1 Machaerirhynchus nigripectus
TTTTTTAATTCTGCAGTGCTGGATTTGGTTCATGCCTTGTGTCCTAAGAGGACATATTATAGGTCCCTCAGCCCACAGCCACCACCCCCACTTCTCCCTGTGCTTGCAGCAATGAGCCTACAAAGAGTGGGCTGCTGTGTTTTAATGATGTTGAACTCCTGGAGCAATTGTCTGGGACCATGGAGGTTGTGGGACACCCTGGAATAGTTCCTGCCATTTCCAAGCCATCCAGGAGAAGGAACCACAATAAATCTCTGCAGACCAGGGAAATCCTAGACTTTTTCTCTGTGCAAGCACAAGGGATTTAGAGGCATTCCATTTCACTTTTTAATTCTGCAGATATCTTGCTACCTTGACGCTGTTGTTTAAAACATGCAACACTGTGCTTAAAGTGTGCACACTCATGTTGTTCTTGCAGACCCTTGCCATAAGACCGATGGTACCCCCAAAAACCTCATCCTTAAGTTTATTCCCAGCAGTACTTTGAAAAGAAGGCAGCAGGGTAACAATCCTAGAATTCTCCTGTGAAATAGTTACATGTTTTACATCTCTTATCTTCCTCTGACACTGACCCTGTGGGCTTCAACACAGTGAGGTTCTCTACAACTGAGTGGCATGAATATACAAGCAGCATTTCTCTCCAGTTTCAGCCATCTAGATCACATAACCCTCAAGACAGTGGCCACTTATATTTGAGATGGATCCTTGCTGACATTGAGAGAATGTGTTGCTCACTACAGCAAGCTCTGCAGGAAATCAAAGAGCTGTTTTACACCAACCTGTCTGGAGCTGTTTTGTGTATATGACTAAATCCCCTAGTAACTTCTTATCTCCAGTGTCCCAGTTTCATCTCCCCCTATTAAATCGTCTCCCTGCCAGTCAGTTATGATCTCAGAGAAGTCTTTCAAAGTGGTATTTTTTTTTCTTTGGAAATCAATCCTCTCACAGCAGATCAACTGAGGAAAGCAGGCACAGGATGGTGGGAAGTCTCAAGGGAAAAAGAACTGAAAGAACATGTTAAAAAGAAGTTGCTTATGAAATTCATTCATTTCATACCTGACTGCTTCTCTTCCAATAAATAATTGCACTATGCCAGAGACAGGAAAAGTTCTCGTTAGATGTCATGGCTCTTCAAAACAAAAAACCTGCATAGCACAGACATGATTCATAAAGGACTTTAAGACAACGCAAACACCTTGGCACGACGGCATGCTTAACAACATGGTTGGAAGCACGTGTAGAAATGACAAAAGCACATACTTAAAGCTTCCCAGAACTGTGTGTGCCCCCACCTCCAAACTGGATAATAAATCCCTTCTGCAAGGTTCCTCCCTCCCCGTTAGCAATCTCTCCCCCACCGCCTCTCCTGGGAAGGACAGCATTTCACTGTGTGTGGGCAAGACCAAAGGTGCCTCAGGAAACTGTTCTTTCACACACACTAGTGGTCTTCTATTTCTCCCAGTCCTGCACATTTGGTTGCATTTTGCAACTTCCAACAACTTCAGAGAAAAAGGCAGAATACCTCATCCCTCTAAGTAATGCAGAAAAAAAAATTTAAGGTATTTTGCTTTAAAACTGCTTCGCTTTTTCCTTGTGTTGTGTCCCTCATCCTATCACCAAACTGGTAAACTCTTTTCCAGCTCATACATGTAGTCAGATTCAAGTACTGGGCAGCAATGCCCTACGAAGTCCCAGGATGTACACTCATTCCATGTTTTTTGCAGCCCGTGGCACTGCGCAACTGTAATAGGGTGACCCAAGTTGTCTAGGGCATGTCACATACAATTAATCTCCCCATCCATCTTTAATGACTTTCCTCCTCCTCTTAGCCTTTATGTGCATGCTTATACATGGGCAATGACTGGTCAGGGTCATTCCTGATTTGCATTGGTGTAAAAGGAAAAGAGAATCAGGCTCAAAATCCAGTAGGTGCTCTGGGACAGGTGACAGGTACTCTGACAGGTACTAGGTGCACAGCAATTTTATTAGTGAGTCAGTCACACACCTCTAACCAGCTTTCCACTAAGTGGTTGTTTTAGCGTGTTTTGACCCACGAAAAAATGTCATATAATTAGGAAAATGATCAACTGAAGTGCAGACACAGGTGTCTCTGCTTATTATTCACCCCTGCTGCCTGATATTTAGATGGGAAGCAGCAGATGCGTGTGGTGGAGCTTGCAACAGCCCCAGAGTCACCGTGGAGGAAAAATCTCTTCTCAGAAACAGCACACAGAGGCAGGTTGGTCCCGCCCCCTGCAGAGCCTTTTCTTCTCTCTTAGGGATACAAAGCCTCAAGGAAGGCACCTCCACTTCTCTCCTTGCATTTCACATTGGAGACAAACCAGACCAGGCTAACCTTTCCTGCACACTGAAAAACAGTGTCTTGGGTCTTTTCTAGCATGTGCCCATGACATTTCAGGGATTGCACTAGGGCAATGGGCCTGTGGCATGCTTACACACTCCTGCCCATGCTGAAATCCAGCCTGCAGTTACACTGTGACTGCTGCCTTGGCCCACCTCGCTTGGGAATAACTGATCATTATGCTCCTAGGACCGGAGAAATGCTGCTGGAGTTCCTCCTGCACCCTGAAGGATGGGTTCTCAGAGCTGGGAGCAATTCTCTATGATAAGTAGTGAAGCAAAAAACCAAAGTGATTTTAATCGAAGTCTATTAACTACACTAGGGAGCTGCTTGGAGCATATGACTTCTGGCCCACACAGTCCCACCAGTCCCTTCCTGCTTCCTTCTCAACTTCTTACAACTCAAATTAATTCCTTTGGAAAAAGGAGAGAATTGCCCTTTATACTGTGTTTTAACGATGATCCTGTGATTAAAAAGCAGATCCTATTTACATTCAGATCCCAGCAGGATAGAAAGCCATACAGTTTCCTGTGCCTTGTCCCTGTTTAAGTACCCAAAGAGATTCTATCTAATCTCATAAAGAAGTATTAAATAATGGGTCAAGGCCTTGGACACAAGGATGCAAGGTGATATCACTTTTGAAAACTGCTGCTAAGAGGGGAAGTGAAGGTATGAATACAAGAAGCAGCAGCAACTCCAGGCTGTCCCTGACATAGCCAGTGCAACTTCTCCCAGTTCATGGATATCCACTCACTTCAGGATGAGACCAGCAAGTAGCCCTGCTCTGAGGAGAAGGCATTTACTTCAGAACTGCTTTCATCTCCTGCCTGCACAGAGTAGAGAGGCAGTGCTCTGTTAGAGGCCAATAAATACAAAGAGGAGGGATGGCTGCAGCTTGGACAAAAGACACAAACCAGGAGGTGGCAGATGCACCAGCTTCTCTTCCTGGGCTGTGTCCTTCTAACTGTGGCATCTGTTGTCAGCGGGCATCACCAGAAGCTGAGATGAGAAGTAACGTGGAAGAGACTTCATTTCTACCCACTGTCATATATTTGAAAGGAAAATTGGATTGGTTTCTCTCCTCTCTGGCAGGATTTCTGTTGGTCTGGCTACAAATTTCAGACTGCTTGTTTGATGTGTTCCATGCCAGCATCTCGGTGTCCCTTGGTCTCTCCTTTAGCTTCATCTTCTACTTAGCCCTTTGAAAAAGAAAAAACAATCATTCAAGTGCAGCAGCTCCTACTCTGGAGCTACCCTACCTGGTTGGTGTCCTGGGGCCACAAAGGGTGACACAGTGGTCGGACAACAGCAAAGCTGAGGATCAGGTCTGAGATCCATCTTCAGCCATACAAGCCACCTTCAATGTCCCACAGATGTTCTCCCCAGAGGGATCTTTGTTCTCCAGAGCACTTCCAAGATGCTTCACCAGCTTCCCTAGAGCCTGCAATGCTCAGCCCCTTTGGGCAATCACTCTCTGTTAATGACATTCCTCTTCCCTTACTCATTCATACTCAGAAGCTGGTTGAAGGGGCAGAAAGACTGAATTCGGGAACAGGGAACTGGAAGATCTGGCATCCTGGTCTCAAGCCCTGCAGTGTCTGGACATCAAAGGAAATGCCAAGGGGACGAAGAGCACGTAAAGCTTTGTACTTGCCTCCTGAGCAGCAGCAGCTCCCATATGCTCTCCTCCAGTCTACCTCACTCACCACCAGCCTTGAT
Source organism: Machaerirhynchus nigripectus (assembly GCA_013397975.1). Lineage (NCBI taxonomy): Eukaryota > Metazoa > Chordata > Aves > Passeriformes > Dicruridae > Machaerirhynchus > Machaerirhynchus nigripectus. Next base: position 549,777 of record VZRQ01004341.1, read on the forward strand.
TTCTCCATGACTTCTTTCCAAATCTGTCTTCATATCATTCTGTTACTCACTGAGCCACTTTAAATGAGCAATTCAGCAGCTTACACCTGCAAAAATCTCTGAAGAAAACTTTGATCCAAATTTAAAGGTCATTTTATTTGTATAAATGCAGAAAGCATTCAAAGTAGCCCCTGGAATCTGCAGTAACTGTGTGTAACATTTCTAGTGAGAACTACACTGGGTCCACACAGGCTTCACTACAGTTCAAAACACTTCTGTGAAAAAGATCACAATCTCAGAAACAAGCTGTTGAGTGGACTTCAGGGAGAACACTTGTTCAGGAAAGAATAGACCAAACCTGTAAAACCCGGGCCCTGATGCTTCCTGTCGGAATTGCAAATGTGACTGTAATTGGAAGCTGTCAGCTCCCAGGTAACAGTGGCAAATTAAGGTGATGAACCAAGGTAAGAAAGTGAGGTTATAAATGGAGACATACTTTGCTGTCTGCAGGCTGACACAGTCATATGTGAAGGCTGCATTGCAGAGCACTATTTATAACAACACTCATTTGGAAAAGTGCTTAACACTATGCCAGGTAGATTTGGGTTAAGAAAAAAAAAAAGAAAAAAAAAAGAAAATGGGAGAAGATATATTTTTTCACTGAATTTTCTTCAAGTTTCTTTTCCTCCCTTCCACCCCCACTGTGGAATTTTCCCTGTGCCTCATCTGTGTTTTGCTCCATGGTGTTGGACAGGTGCCTTCACACCCAGTTTCCGTCTTTGCCCTCCATCCCTTGTTTGTGCAGTGCATAACACATCCCACATTTTTTTCTGTGCAGAGGCAACAAGGATTGCAAATAGAATAATGGCTCATTTTCCTCCAAAAATCTCTTTTAAATACATATTCACACACTCTAGAGGCTTGTGGTTTAAGCTAGAGTATATCTTACCAAGATCCTGGTTTTCTGAAAGAGGATCAGGGGGTTTTGATGAGGCACAGATCTGTAGGAAAAAAATATAAATACCTTCTCATGCTGCTTTGAACATTTTCTCAGTACTTAGTCCAAAATGAGTCTGTCCATTGTATGAAAACTGCTATGGATAGAGGACCTCTGAATCCTGTTTCAGATAGAGAAAGAACATGTCAGCAAAGGAGGGAAGAGGGACTTGGATGGGCCAGTCACAGGAACACTGTGGGTAATACAGTTAGGTGGTGTTACCACCCAAACAAAGCCATCTATTTGCAAGCCCAAACTGTGCCCCTGTGGATACACACCATACCCCTTGTTTCTCACCTACTGCTCTTAGAGGTGCTTTGAACTATGCATTAACCATGTGGGGTGCCTAAATGCCCATGGGATGGAGTATTATTAGATGGCTCATATTAGGCTAGATGGCTCCTACTGTTTTGGCCAGGTCCAAGGGCTCCTGAAGTTAAATGAAGTATTTTCTCTGGCAGTCTGGGCTCACACACCATTAATGTGGGACAGTCCCACCAGTTTAGTACCAGCGTGGCATTGCAGTAAGTGTTTATGTGACGAATGAAGCACTGGAAGTGGGCTTTAATAGGGGAACATATTGCAGGGAACAGAACCCTCCTCCTTCTAGGATGGGACCACTGTCATGGTCAGCCTCCTTGTTTACGGCTGGAACATGGTAAGGCTATAATATTTACAGAGAAAAGCTACTCAAAAATTTATTAACACTGTAAAGTAGCAATTTCAGGGTGCATTTTATTAGCAACCATCATTACTAATTGGTTAACTTGCTATTTCATATTACAAGACCTGCATTTACCATCCACTGTCATCTGCTCCCTAATGCTGGCATAGGTCAGGGATGCAACTCCCATTTTGTATGGTGGTGCACTCTTCTCCCAACTTACATCAATTATGAATAATTAAAAGTTTATATCATAGAAAGACCAGATAAAATGCACTTAAAAGTCATTCTAAAGCTTATCTGAGCAGTAAAATATTTTAAATTAAACTGAAGAGTATTTCCTGCAATATATTATTATATTGGTTATGTTTTTGGGCTTCCCTGCTTTAAAGAAATTTATTAAGCTCAGGAAGATGTCCAGCTTTGAGTCAGTTTTATCCCAGATTGATTATGATGTAGTCAGAAGGGCTTGCAGATGAATGTCCCCACGGAGTGGCTAAGCCCCTTTGCAGGGTGACACTGCAGTAACAAACTTCATGGAGGGGAGAGAACTCTCAGCAAAGAAGAGGGAAGTTTTTGTCTCACCCTGCAAGCATGTGCAACTTTTACACCCCAGCTGGCCACAGTAAACTGGTCAACACTGGGATTTCACTTTAGGACCCTGCAGGAGACCCAGTGTGCATTTTTGTCCCTTGCACACTTTATTTCATTCCCCTCCTGCCCTGTGTTAATACCTCAGCCAAAGATTTAAATGAGCTGGGGCTGAGACTGTCCCACCACTCTCTGTGAAAGGAATAACACAGCTGTGGTTTCAGGGGACTCAGCAGGCAAGTGCTTTGGGGAGCTGACTCTATCTGGCATTGAGTGTCAGCCCATAGAAAGGAGTGCATTGCACTGCTACTCTGATTTTAACACTGTGCTTTTGCTGGGGGAGGTGATGGCCCTGGGGCTGTGGCTTTGGCTCTCAGCGCACTTTTACATCTCAGCCTCAGGCTATCATTCTCTTCAGGTGGGACCTGCACTACTTAAATCCTTCAATGGCTTCTAAAAACCGTAAGATAAATTCAACACCAAGGTCTCTACAAGCTGTCTTAGGTTGAAGATCAGACTGTGGATGGGGTGTGAGGGTCTCTTCCAGCCCTAAATACTCCTCTCATGCTTATATTCTTCCCTTACTCAAAGATAATGGTAGGGTAGATCTCGAGTCCAGATTGTTCTTCCTTCTAATTCGAGGAAGTAACTCACCTCTTTCCTAATTTGATGATTTCATGTCTCTTTCTCTCTGGACTAGGAACATGGCATGAAGGTTTCAGCAAGAAGTTTTGCTCATGTGTTGCATGTACACAGTCCCACAGGCTGAAGGTATCTCATCAGAAACACCTTCACTTATTGTTTGTTATCACTATATGCCAATTTCCTGTTTAATTTAAAATATCTCTTCCTTACATATTGCAGAAAAACTGCAATAACCTCTACCATTACTGTTTTGAACATCAAAAGTTATATCAATTTCTGACAGCTTTCCTTGGTTTACTGACAATATTTAAATAGTGCATATTTTATAGCACTTGCTGTTACTGAGCTGAGTTTCAAAGTGCTGAGCCCCGCCACATATTTGCCTTCTTGAACACAGTGCTAGAGGAGCCTACAAGATCTTGGGTTGTGGCCACATTTTCCACCACAGCTCTCAGCAGTTTCATGATCCATCATACAGCCAAGGGAAAGCACACATTGAAAAACAAGTTGACCTGTCTCTGACCAGGGTGACTCAAAGTGGTTCCACTTTTTTGTTGGACTGACACTAAGCAGGAGGATGAACTTACTCATTTTACACCACTGCACTCGGTGTCCCAGGCAGAAAGGGATGTATGGGGTCTTCCTCCTACCTCTCCATGGTGGCAGTAAAACCCTCCAGACTTACCCAGGATGGGACATCCAATCTGTAGGCACTTTGGAGGCTGCTGATCCAAAGATGACTGAAGTCAGTAGGACGTTTCTCATCGTCTTCAATTATGTTTCCATCAAGCCACAATATGGAAGAGAGGCACTAACTAAGGAAAAGTAGTGAAAACAGCAACTCAAACAGCATCATCTCTATAGCCCTCACCTCATTAATGTTCTGCACTCAGGAGTGTCGCTGTAGCGTCCGGGACGGAGAGAAGCAGCACACACAGATCCAGTGAGAAAATAGAGTAACTTTTATTATTTACAATTTCTGCTTCTATGCACTAAATTCCATAGGTGATTGGCCAGTGGTCACCCACCTCCTGGGGTGATTGGCTGAAGTCCTACAACGCCCAATTATAAACGCTCTCTGCCTCAAACCCAAACAGATCGGGAAAACAGCAGGTGTTCAGATACTATTTACAAAAACCATCTTATTGTTTTCATAGCTTGCATGAGAAAGGAGAGGTTCTCACAGAATGCTGCAAGAAGCAGGGAAAACCTTCTGCTAGCAGCTTTTCAGTATCCACACAGGAGTGCAGGTTTTGTGAATGGCTATAATCTATGTTATTTTTTCCTTTAGAATTTTTCAGTTTTTTTATTTCCGCTGAGGAGATTTTTCTAAGCATCTTTTCCTTAAAAGCCTAAAAAACATCCGGGCTGCATGCATTGGTGCGTGTGTGTGGAGAGACTGGGAATGCTGCCACTGTACTATCCAGGAAACACTTAATGAAATATTCTTCCCAGTTCCCCCAAATATCCAGTCCATAACATCAGAAAATGCATCACCAGCAGCTTCCACAAAAGAGGCATTTTGTGCCTTGCACTGCCATTGTGATACTGAGAACTATGGGCCCCACGGCACAGTCCTGAGTGATATTTATCTAACAGACTCCATAAAATTACTCATTAGAATTGCTAATTGTTATCGTATGGAAGACACTCAGCAGCCACGGATGGCAGTATAAAACTAAAAAATTAAATAATAGTAGTTAAATTTAAAAAAAAATTCAAACCCAAAATGGATGTAGCACAGCTCACACCCATCCATATTCTGATGCATTGCAAAGCAATTCATTCTCCTTCAGAGAGGCTCCCTCCCCTGGGAGGCTACTGCCACCAATACTATACCAGAGGAGGTCAGACTGGTAGGAGCAGAATGAAGCAAGCAGGAAAAGTGCAAGAATCCATTCCTGCGTCTATTCACAGTGAAAAGGACACAGTGTTTTCTGGACATAATTACAACACGTGCTGGAGCCTGCACATCCTGACGTGGGTGAATATACCTTTGCAAAAGCAGCTGAGAGCCTTGCCAGCTCTCTGGCCTTTCTCACAGCAAAAAGTGATCGCTCCAGCCCTCCTGTGCCACCTCCCTAGATCGTCCTGCTGGGAAATATCATTAATGCAGAAGCCCTGCTGAGAGAAAAACCAATGTGGATTCACCATACAGGGCCAGTGCCTCGGTGCCAGGCACTTCTATCATTGACCGCAAACATCCCCTCCCAGTCTGGTTTTTCCCTGAAAGGAATTGTTATGGGATCTCACTGTGTGTACCCTCACCTTTCCACCAAGGGTCACTTTTTAACCTCTCTGGCAATTTTTAGCTATACACAACAGATGGATCTCTCACACACACTTAGTTCCTACATGTGTGTGACAGAGTTGGGTTGTAGATAGGGAAAAATTCCTCTCTCCTTAGCCCCTGGGGAAATGTCTAATTCTAATGAGTTTTATTAAGCATCAGCATATCTGCACAGGAAAAAGGCAGTGGAAACCAGGCTTCATAACTTTCAGCATGTGCAAAGAAATCTGGCTTAATATACCTATTTGCAATGGTCTGGCTGGGCAGCCCAGTCCCGGAAGGACTACAACATTAGTGGATTAACTGTGCATCACAGGTCCTGTGGATTATAAAGATGCTCACCCTCAGTGGATGGAGATCCTTACTTCTGCACACGTCCTCTGGCTTTCTCAACACACAGCTATGAGGCTGGGATTTGCAGGGCAATGACAACTAAGATGTTTCTAAGAAATCCCTAACGTATCGCACAACTTGTGTTTATTTTGCCTGATCTAACAAAGGGCTTTTACTTGGATAAAAAGCTGATTGGTTCTGATGAACTGTCTGCACATACCTAAATAGAAGCAAGGATACAATGTTGTTGTTCTGAACACAAGAAGTTTCTGTGCACTTCAGAAACCCTCATGTTGCCTGTAGCAGCAACATGCCTGTGACTCTAGACTATAAGACAGCTAGTCATACACAAAATATCCAAGTACTGGAATATGAAGAGGACTGGAATGTAAAACAGGGTTTATCAAAAGTCTATTGCAGGCAGATGCTGTGCAGTTTTCAGCAAATACTTTGCAATTTGGTTCTTTTCAAATGCAGCTCTGTAAACAGTGAATAGTCCCACTGTTAATGACTGGCTTGTTGTATTTGTGGAAAGCCAGATGTTATTTAGCTATGGTGGGATTTAACAAGCAGTCTAATAACTGGGGGCTCTCTTTTTTTTTTTTTTCTCCTTAAATTCCCAGCAACTAAATCAGAAAAGCTTTGTTGCACCAACAACCCCAAATGAGGGGGCATCTACTCAAGGTTCAGCAATACCATCAGGACACAAGACAAAGAAGTGGTGCTTTTTCTAGAACAAGTTATGCAATTTGGAGAAAGGAGACCCAAGTGTAAATAGAAACAAATGTTCTAATCCTGCAGTGATTCATTGTAAGATAATTCATCCCCTCTCTGACTCTTTCCTGCTTTCTCTTAATGGAGGTAGTGTTCCCACAAGAGATACATAGGATCATCAGGCACATTGGGGCTCTATGATTGACAACATCATTTTTGACATTGCTAAAATACTGATAATAATCACATACCTCTTTCCACCCATCCAGCTGGGTGTGGTTGCTCCCCATTTATTTGCTGAGAAAAGGGTTTGAGGCCCCATCAGGTCTGGGCAGCTGTTGTCCATTTCATACACTCTTCTTCCAAGCAGGTAGTGACAAGGCTCAAAACAGAGGCAAGGAATAGACAAGAGGCTAGGAAAGAGTAAAAAAAATGAACAGAAAGGAGAAGAGGTCCTCCTGTTTAATTTACCCCACACTGCAAGAGAACAGGAGCAAGCAAAAACAAAGATCTGTTGTTTCTGGTCTAGACTGGCTAGATATTGCTTTGATAAATGTTGATGTCAGAGTAATGAATATGAGCTATTAATGCTCTAAATCTTAACCCTACAGGACCCTTCACCTTTGCCATCCTTAGGAGAGGTGGCAGCGTCCATGCTGCAGGAGCTGCAGCTGCTCATAGCAGCATTTTCTTGATGCATTTCCTGTCTTCCTAACACAGCACTGCTGAGCCAGCTCTCCTGAGGCCAGGGCTAACTCAGGCAGCTTTCTGAAATGCCACTTCAGCCTGCAACACTTATCTGAGAGGCAGCATCATTTCCTTTGATAGTGGGAAGAACATTAGCTCTTGCAGCCCTTCTCCCTCCCACAGGGAGCAAGAGGTTGGGGTCTCGTCACTTTTACTTTTGAGAGTGAACTGACAGAGCACTTCCTCTACCCCCTTCAAGACCACACTAAATTTGCCTTTTCAGGCACGCACCTCAGCCTTCTGTTCATCTCAAAGAGGAACACTGCTCTGGTTGAGAAGCGGCTTTCACTTTCAAAGAGCTAAACTTTTTAAGGCAAGGCTCTATCACCATTTACTGGCATTTTCAAGCTCTTTATACCAGCTTGAGCTCTTTCATTTGGTGGGTTTTCTTTTGCCTCCTCTAGAAAGTCCTGCGCAAATATATTTGTGGCATTTTGTCCCTGCCCTGAGACTTACACACTGGGAATATTGCTGCTTTTTCTCAGTCAGCTTCTTGCTGGATACATGCAGAAATGGAACCCCTTATTTTACAACCTGAAACCGATTCCTTGTCCTTTGCACAAGAAATACTCCAGCAGATATTAGCACAAGGCTGACAAGGCTGCCTTTCTTTCTGGGTTTACTTTGAATACAGCAGAAATCCATAGCTCAAATCTGTGATATATGTGGCTCACACTATCAATGTGTTAGCCTGGATTTAAAGAAAATACACAGAAAAGCACAGGCTAGGAATGATAGGCCATCTGTCCCCAGATCAGGGAGAAACCTGATGACAGGAGCTGTGTTTGCTCTGCTGCCTTCAATGTCTCATTTTGCATCCTGTCTTTCGTTACACTCTTTTCCTCTTTTCCTTCAGATTCCAGCACTCCGGCTTTTTTGTTCACTCCTGTGGAGGCAGGGTACATTGGTGCCCCTTAGCGCACTACGTCTACCCCATGGGAGAAGGATGTCAAACAGCAGCCAGTCCCTCTGGGTTCAGAAGGTGCTGCACTCCATTAAATATATTAAATAAATTATGTGCTCAGTCTGCAGGTGAAGGCACTGAAAAACAGTTCGGAAGCTATAAGGAAGCAAAGCAAGAAAACATTAAGTTTGGAGCTGAAGAGCCGGCTGCCCTGTTCAGCAGAACAGTATTTTCCTTGTCAGGCAGCAAGTCATCTTCCAACAGTTTCATAACAGCTGTTATTAACTGGATTGTGCTCCTTATTGTCAGCCTTCTCCCCTTTTAAGCTCAGCTGATTTTGCTGCTCAGTGCAGGGGAGTCACAGGCAGATGAACCTGTTGTTGCTAAGAGCCTGGTTTCCAATCTTGAAACCCTCTGTTCATGCACCTACATCTGCACTTAGACCTAAAATTGGCACTTGACACCCACTGTAAGAGGTAAGTGCTGACAAGCTTTCTGAATAATCAGTGTGCAGGTGTTTAATTGCTGAATTTAAAACCTGATTTTGAAATTTGAGCTCTAAGTATCTGTATTTCTGTAACCAAGTCTACTATCAGCTTCAGATATACACCATGGGAAAATAGTCTAGCAATGAAGGCCAATTCCCACACTTTTTGGGTGCTCAGCCTCATTGTTGTGCCTCTCCCATCCCACTTTCCTCTCCTTTCTGCCTGCTCAGATCCAGGGTTGAAAACGGCAAAGGGAATAACCAAAAGCAACTTAAAACTCTCATCGCTTCTGCTTCTGAAAGTCTTCCCATGGATTCCTGGTCTTCCCAGTCTATGTGAATACTTGGGTGAAGCAGGTGGAACTGGGGTTCATAGCTACCATTTCAGGGTTGCTTTCCACCTGTTCTGAATGGCCTCTTTTTTGTTGAAAGACTGCAAATGGCATTTGAGCAACCAAATTCTTTTTTTCTTATTTCAAAGACAAAGCATTAAGAACACTCATGGTTAAAATCAAAGCTGGAGGAGGTCAGCTAAGAGTGAAGTACAAGATTTCTAATGCCAAGAACCAGTAAGCAGCAGACATGCCAGAAAACACTGTGACTTTTCTCCTTTTGAATTCTTATAATCAGGACTATTGATCTTCATGGAAATTATGTTTTAGGTAAAGAAGGTTTGCCAGGTTCACTGACAGGAATAGCAGAATGTTTTCTGCCCTGTGTTTTGAAGGGGGGTCAACAGATGATGCTGGCTCTATTCTGGCTCATTTTAGCACTCCACTTTAAAGAAAAAAATTGTTCTGGCCCAAAAAATACTTAAAAAGAAGCAAAGCCTGTTCCACCATTCAATAACACGAGATTTCCAACACTTCTCTGGAAGAAAACATTATGATCTGCGTATGGAAGTTGGTTTGTCCAAAGATAAACTGTCTGGAGACACTTATTTTTAACAGAAAATTTTGAGATTCCTGTGACCCAAGAGCTAATATATATAAAGCAGAGGAAAGGAAGTTTTTAGAGAGAGAGATAATGATGTAGGTAAGAGTGTGCTACAACTAAACCAAAACCATCTGTACAGCTGAATGTGATCTCAGTACAGAGATAAAGCTTTTTTGTTTAAATATCTTTTTCAAGGAAAGGAAACAAAACAGTTTTGCTGGCATTGAGTAGGCACATTTGGGAAAAACTAAACTCCATGGGCCAGAAATGTTAGTACATAAATTCCTGTGTATCTTTGCTGAACATTCCTACATCAGACTCATGTTTTGGATGCTGATGGGTATCATAAGTGTGTTTTTGAAGTTGTGAGTGTTTTGGATTTTCTTTTTTTAAACTAAGTACTGGCATAATATTGGCCATTGCTGACCCATTATGCCAATCAGCTGCTGAAAAACAATATTCTTCTGTTTCAGCATTTGCCCTTCCACCCACATACATAAGCCTAAGTTTAACAGCAACTATGTCAGTATATGGCAAGACTTCAACGGCTGTAGATAATAAACATTCTTAGATTCATTACACACTGAAAACAAATGGCTTAATTTACATACTTAGTTTTAAACATGCACTTAAATATACCTGAGCACAGCAAGACCTCAGGTTTCATATGCCAAGGCCCCTGCAGATGGCTTAAGTCAAGGGCAGTACTAGCCAGCTGCCAGAAATATTTCTCTTGTTGCCATATAAAACTGCCTCTCCTTGTTCCATCCACCATACAGAGCAGCTCATCTCCTGCCTCTTCAATACAGCCTTCATACCTGGCCACACAGCTCATCTTAAAGACAAGGCTTGAGAACAAAACATGGGTCCAAATTCTGACCTCCGTCTCTTCCTGCAGCAGCATAACTATTACCTAACACAGGCAGTACTTCTTGCAGAGAACAGTCTTCCTCCATCAGACCATTGCTGTGAGAGTGACCACATTTGACTCTGTATTTCATATTATTCTCCTCTGACCTTCTCCTTCCTTTTCAAACAAGGAATTTCTTTTTAAGAAATGCCCTTCCAGTGCCACTGTATCATGCTTTACTATTTTGCACAATTGCCTTTGTGAGGAACTGTCAGTAAAAACTACACTGCTGCTACAGATATTTCTTCCCATCCTGCATAGCTCCTACTCAAGGTCCCAAAGGATTTCCTCACCCTCACATCTCGACTAGTCCTTTCAGCAAAACACAGCTCCCCGCTTTACTCTTTCCTTCTCATTTTGAGCCTGTGCTGCATCTCTGAAATTACTCCCCACAATCTCCCAAATGGAAAAAATTTGAATTGGCTCACCAGGAAGTGGCCAGATACATTTGAAGCAGAAACCGAAAAATGCACAGCAAAGGTCCAAAGATTTGTACCAGTCTTCCTTGACTATTGAACAACCCTTGGGATATAATCCTAATTTCAACTGCTAGGCCCAAGATTTTGCACCTTCTCCCACAAAAAAAGACTAGATGGAATTATACAGATATCACAGCATCTGACAGTACCTGTGCCTTCACAGAGGACATGTGGGGAGTTGCCCCAGAGAGCAACAGCAAAGCCCTGCCCAACCTGCTGGTTATTAGCACTGCTGTAATGCCACTGGCATGGGACCAAATCCAGCTCATTTATCTCTGATTTAGACTGCTCACTGAGGTGTGAGGGACCTGTGCAGCCTCCTAAAAATAAGTAACTCTCATCCTTGGGGGTAAGCTCCAGTTCTCCTGCCTGGCCAACGAGGTCAAGCCAGTCTTGTTTACAAAGTGTTTTAACTTTGAGCCCTAAAGGCTGAATTCACAGTCTTTTTTTCCCCCCTTTTGAAACAAACTGTTACCTTCTGTCTCCCAACCATCAGCTGCAGGTTTCCTCAGTGCTGCATGCCCCTGGCAGTAGCCTAGCTCCCCGAGACAGACTTAAAGTGTTTGTCCTTTTGCCCTGAGAAGCTAACTAATGACTGCAATAAGCAGTGACAGAGTGTAGTTTTTACAGTGCCTTGTGGCTCCTCCCTTTGTTTCTTATTTTAATACAAATAACAAACATATTTCCTTTAGTAACACAGTGCACTCCATTTTGATGAAATATGTACTAAAATTATTCCAAGTTATTCTAGATCTTTGTTGCTGCTTATTTTCTAGTAATTTTTCTATAAGGAATACAAGCCCTCTTTATTGTATACAGCTCACTCTGCATAGTACTTCTTGTTTAAATTTAGCTTAGCCTTACCTTATACCATTTAACTTTTCTGAAAGTTTCAGAGCAGAGATATCACTTATTCCCTTTGCTCTTTACACAGATACATGGCTCTAAGGGCAGCTCAGTGAAGACTCAGACAATGGCTAATTCAATCTTCAGGGTCCTCTGGAGCTTTGATGTGTTGTCAGAGCAATGGGAAAGCCATGGCTAATCTGAATTTGGTAAGGGATTTAATATCCAGCTTAGATGAAATAAATCAGATGGAAAAAATATGGCATCAAACACACATGGTGGGGAGATCATGGGGGTTAATTGGCAACCTTTCCCTTTGATCGTGATCCAAGCATCACTGAGCCTAAAAAACAGATGTTTGGTTTGCTACCTTAGGAAGAGGCATGGGGTATGTGTAGCCATAAAAAAAAGCCATGATTTTTTAAATGCTAACCACAATGCAAGAACTTTTAAAACTTTCTTTGTACAAGTCTTCTCAAAGACCTTTGAAATCAAGCAGGCCGCAGATGAGGTGAATTTAATGGATGGATTGGGTTGTGTGCAACTTTTCTACATCAAAGTTCTCTTTGGATAATAAAACATTGACTACTTTCATTCCCTTTGGTTCATACTTTTTTAATTTTAGAAAACTTTGCTGTTCTTGTCAGTAAGAAACTTTTTCAGGCGCACATGTGGGATCACACAACTCATTATAGTCTGAGGACAGAAATGCAGGAAGAAATTCTGCATTGTGGCCCACCAGCAGCAGTTCTATGCCACACTCCACATACCGTGGTGTGATGTCCTTTCAGTGGCTCTCACGCTGCTCAGTTCTGTTTTTCACCCCTTCCTACAGCTGACAGGTCAGCCATTGACACAGTGACTTGCATTGCTCTATAGGAAGAACAAACATTTATGATGGTAGGATGGGACCAAAAACACTGCTGCACATATCAAAAATTGGCAGAATGGTTTGAGTTGAACAAGACCTAAAGATCATCTAGATTCAGTACAGGGGAAACGTCTAGCAGCTTCTCAGAGAAGCCACCCCGTAGCCCCTCTGCTACCAAAACCTTGTCACACAAACTTCATCCAGTGGGTTTCTCTGAGCCATCCAACAAGGCAAGCTCCATAACTATAACTCCAGAAAATATATAGGCTAATTCTGTGTCCAAGGTATGAAACAGGGGAATCAAAATGCTGCCTTAGGTAGCAAATTCTACTTGTGGCCTCACTGCCAACCTCCTCCCCTTTATTTTTGCCTGTTCCAGAGACTATGCTTAGAAGGATTCATTCATTGTCTTAAAAATGCACAAGTTGTGACTAATAAATTATTGTAAGAAGACCCATGAAGTGAATCTCTAAAACAGAAAAATTGTAAGACTTTTTATGAGATATTTACACAACAAGTCATAATAGTCACAAGAGAAATGCTCAGTCTCCATAAAAATGTCTCCTAGCACTTTTTAGAGATCTGATCATATGACATACAGGGTGGAAGCCCCAGTCTTTCTCTGGCTTGCAGCAAAACTCTGGTTATAAGATCCCCTCAGAAAACTCCTAGGCAATCTGATAACAATATGAGCTTCTGGTGCTCATCTGAACTGAAGCACCCCAACCCTTTGATGTTTTCTCATCATTAATTAATTCAGCATCAATGTTAATTGCCTACACAACACACAGAATTGACAGTACATCGAGGACTCAGCCTGCCTGTTTTGTAGCAGGCTAACTGGGGATGCAAGTGCTTTGCTGCTCTCATTACTATTCTTGTCAGGCCAGACATGAAATAAAAGCAGTGACACTTTTCCCCCCCAAACACAGTCTGTTGTGGGTGCAAGTCAGGTCTGATAGCTACCAACAAGAGAAAATGGACTCAACTGGCATCACGACAGAAATCCACAGACAGTATTTTTTCCCTTTTAATTATTGGCTTCAAAAGATAAATAGTGACATTAAGGCAGGCTTAGAAGATGCAGCACAAAACCTTTGTACAGACTCTCGCTGTGGGGACCAATTTGCAAAAATTAATACAAACTGGAGACAAAATAATAATATTTGACAGATGTTAAGCAATACCATCCTGAAACAAAGAAGAAAGGACAAAAGGCTTCTTCCTTCACTGCAAAGAAAGTGCATCATTAACACCATGAATCACACCAAAGTTAGTCCAGGCTCTAAGAGCTCCAGCAGCTCAGCAGCCAGCACAGTGACCCAGCATGCCAGACACCTGTAATTACAGCCTCCACGGCTCCCACACGTTCCAGATGTGCAGCTTTCTGTGCTCTGCTCAGCGAGATGATGGCATTCTAGCCCACAACGTGCATATCTCATAAGTCACGGCCCTCCTGTGTCTTCCCCATGCTGAATTGCTGGAGCACATGAATCCACAAGAGCTCCCATTCGAAACTTCTCTTTGGCAACTCAGAGTGAAGGGAGGCTCTGCTCCTGTCCAGACCTGGCTGATGTTGGGTCACCCCATGGGCAGCTTGGCCTCAAACTCCTTTGAGTTTTCCAGCAGTCTCAAATCATCATTCCCTAAACCATTTCAGGGCTGGGCCATCAGAGACTGACCAGGTGAACAGGTTCATCTTGATCTGTACGTTTTACTAAGCTTGACTGGGTGCAATTACACCGTGGCTGGTGGTTGCCTTGGCTGTATGAAAAGAATGAATGCCTGGCAGCAAGAGGTGAAGAGAGGGGAGGGAGCCCAGGATGGGGTACTGAATGGCTTCATCCATAAAGCTGCAGCTGGAGCAGGATGTGTGAGCACAGCCTGGATCCTGTTTTGCAAGCCCTGTGCCCAGCCATTCCTAACTCAGCATGGCAGATGAATAAAGCGAGCAATACTGAAGCTTTTTCCTTCTGCAGAGATTGCAAAAGGTTGGCAGCCTGATTATCTTCAAATAACCAAGTCAGTCTTTTGCACTGGGAAGCAAGGTTTCAATCTTTCTGGAATCTCAGAGTCTAAAATCCCACTAATGTTTGTGTGCCCAGTGGCAGGGGAATGCAAGGTTCAGAGGAGATTTTGACATCATTTATATTCCTTTTAGACTCCAAGGAGAATGGCAGAGATACCCTACAGTATAATTGGCTTTCCACTGCTTTGAGAAGGGCATGGAGGGGCAGGTCCAAGATGCCCAGAGATCATCAGACAAGCTGGGTTCAACAGCTAGACAAGCCAGAAAACTGTACTTCTGGACTCTGCTTGAATATACTCTGATATACTACAGCAGCTAGCACAGGAACCACTCAAAGGCCCCATTTTCCTGCAGAAAGGCAATGTTTCACACAATAACCGGGTAAGCCAACAACATTTCTCCCTACGCCAGAGCACCTGAAGGCAGGTGTTCTACCTTTACTCACATCACAGAGCAGGTCTGCACAACTACCTCTGTGCCAGTCCAGTCCTTGTTTGACTTCGGGTTTTTCTAAGGCTTCATTGCAGAATCTCCCTGTTTCTGCCCTCATGTCTTCCTTAAAGCACACGTAAGAAGCAAACACACACTCTTTGCCATGCTACCGTCTTCCAACACCACATTTTTGGGAGCCAGATATGCACCTTTGCAGGTCCATCCCTCATACCGTCCCAAGTGCACGGGGAAGGATCTGAGGGGCCACAAGAATTTAACTAGGTGTGGCTCAAACACCTTGACACAATCTTGTTACAGATGAAATCCCCGTAACACTCAGCTGACTGTTGTAAGCTTCGGGTTTGTGACACTTTTCCCTATACCTTTCCTGCTGTTACTCAATCAAGTTTCCAGTTCATTGTGTCAGCTTCTGTTTAGATGCTTAGAAGGCCTTGAAGTTCCATGTCTTTTAATCTATCCCAAATTTTGGGGGGTTCATCTCATCTGCTGTGGCTCAATAGCAACCTGGCAAACCTTGCAGCCTTGAAGCTGGAGTTACTTTAATATCCCATTTATGGTGTCCGTGGGTGTTCAGCAAGTAGCCGATAACTAACTGCACTAATTTTCCCCAGCCTAGGAGAAATCCCAGCTTCAGTTTGTCAGGGATTATTAGCAGAGCTTTTAGGCATACCTTTTGTCTTGCTTTGGTTTCAGGCTTTTATCACCACAGAGCCACTTGGCTCCTCTCTCAGCTGGCTTGTACCTTCAGTGCTGCAAACAAAGAAGGTGATAATTTGCGATGTTTGCACTTAATTCATCACCTGTAACTGTTTGTGTCACCCGAAGCCTGTGCCACAGCATGGCATCAGTTTCTCCGCTCTTGGCAAATGTGAACTACATATACACTGGAAGAAATACCTGTGAGCATTTAATTTGGTGGCACAGTGTACTTTCCTAAGTGCACTCTGAGCAGGAGATAGGCAGTCCTTAACCTTTTCTTGCAGCAGTTGTAAAGCCAACGTATGCCAAAGCAGATGAGAGAACTCTGCCCCAAAACAACACAACAGCCCAGGCAAATATCGAGTGCTGAGATGGAAATTTTGTCTGAGTGCTGTCTTCCCCTCTTTCTAACATATGAGCATACAATGAGGAGTCACTGCACCCCTCCAACTCCCTTGTCCCCCGTTCCTACACATCTAAGCCAGCCATGGACAGATCAGCCCTCAAGCTTCCTGTGCAAGGAATGAGCAATTAGAGCTACACTACTAGGCTGTAAGCCCTCAGAGTTTCAGCTCTAGAAATGAAGCTGCATCCATAGGCAGGAGAGACAGTCTGCACCTTTGAACATAGAGAGAGTCCCTGGCTTGAGGACCAGGGGACAGAAAGCCGTTCTGGCAGGCAGACTGAAGGGACTCTGGAAACTTGCCTCCAGGCAGAGTGGGTACAAAAAGGGAGGACTTGAGTAAGGTCAGAGTAAAGTCACATATAAAATGTACAGGTTTTGAGTCTTAAACAAACAGAGATCCTGTCCGCCCACTTTCTCTGTTTAGGAGCAGGAAATCTATATCAGCATCTGCTCTGGGAAACACCTGTGTGCCAGGCCTGTAGCTCCACAAGAAGGAAAACCTTTATTTACTACTCAGTCAAAAATGGCACCAAGCCCAAAGTCATTAACTGCCTACTTGCTGGTCCATGTTCACAGAACCAAAACAACCTTCCCCCAAAAAACTCACAAATCCACAGAGGTTAGCTCCCACCCAGGTGACTATTTGCTGGATCAGGTGCTGTCTGTCCTCCTAATTATGAACATAAAAGTAGTATCATGCTCTCCATCTGATTTAAGGGAACTCTAATCTCTAATGTGTGGCAAGGAGATCCTACAGCACACAGGTTTGGTATAAATGAGTGAAGTCACCACCACACTTACCTGCCAAGGCTTGCTGTAGTCACAGAAATGGATGATTTGGATTTCCAGGAGGATGCACCTGCTTCCCTATTTTGATTAAATATCTCCCATATTACACGCCTGAAGTTTGTGTGTCATGATTATCCCTTTTCGGAGGGTACAGTCCCTCACAAATAGGTATCACCACTTAAAAAAAAACTTGAAAAGCTGAGGTTAAGTGGCACAGAAAGGTAAAATACCCTCTCCGAAGCATCTGAGAAACGGGTAACTGTGCCAAGTTATTGCCTGTCTTCTCTTCTGCCTCATGCTGCCTTTCAGCATGAATTAGCCATCTGGCCTTCCCTTTCCTTGTGCTTTGCTATGCCAGCAGAGCTCGGCTCCACCATGTGCACAGAGTTATATTTAGAGAGAAATTACTTCAGCCCTGCCCGGCCAAAGAGGCAGGAACAAGGGTTTTTGATGCCTTGCTCCTGCACAATGGGACAGGGACAGCAGAGCTGGCCCTAACACTGGGCATGCTCCAGTTCCACCCCTGCCAGTGCCTGTGCAGTCATGAAATGGAAAGCAGAGTGCTGCCTGATGTAAATTCAAATTCAAAAATGGGGGGGAGAAAATGGCAAGAAAGGTCAGTGGCTGTCGTGTGCTTTTCCAGAGAGCTCAGGGGAAGAGGCATCTGGTCAGCCTCTTGCTGCAGCCCTCAGTGTCTAACAGGCAGATCATCCCACCTGCTCTCTGCAGCTCCTCACATTCAAAGTCTCTCTTAACAGTAGCTACCTGCTGGGACTGTCTCATGGCATCACTACACGTCCCCCTCTGCCCTGGGAGGGTTTTTCTTTTCCCTTAAATCCTGCTCTTGGGCCCTGTCACTCTCCATCTCCCTCTTAACCTATGCAGTATGAGCACTCGATGACTGCAGCCTCTCTTAGCTTGTTTTCCTTCCTCTGGCCAGGGATCTGCACCCCTTGCACCTCACTCTTAACAGGGTTTGCAGCTTCACTTTGGAGCAGGAGGGGTAGGGAAGGATAAGAGAGCAGGTTCCTGCCAAGCCGAGCACAACGTACACAAAAGAAAGCATGGAGATGGCAGAGTGCATTTGCAAGCCTGAGACACTTCACAATAAAATGCCCTTTCTTCTTTCTTGTTTTCGTCTTTTTACAGAGAAATAGCAACAGGAGAGGACTCTCCTGCAAGGTTTGTATGCCGTGTTTGCTGACAGATGGATGATGTCTTGATTTTGAAACCTGAAGGTCACAAACAGCATCTGAAAGGCCTTTCTCTCCCATTACATGCAGCAATCTCTTTGAAAAACACATGCAATCAGAGAGGCAGTCGTCAGCAAGCACCAGTTCAGGTGCTGAATTACAGCCAGTGGCCTATGTCCTTGCAGGCACCTGCCCTTCCTGCTGGTGGAGGGAACAGGACCTTGGCACACCCGTGGTACCCTGCCAGGGCCTTGTGTGTGTCTGCAGAGGGTGAATTGCTAGTTTATGGGTGCTGGACTTGCAACAAGGGGAATTTCATCCCCGGGGAAGGAGCAGAGTGATATTAAAGGCATGGTGACAGTTTTCCCTGCTTGGGATTCACAAAACTCCCTCATTTGGATATGGGGCCATAGTGACTTCTGCTGGGGCTCTGCTCCGCACGTGCTGCCTCTCCTTCCCTTTTTCTCCTGGATCTGAGGTGGATTGTGAATGCTCTGGGGCAGGGTATTCTCTGTATCCCCTGCTCTAGAGATGCCGACAGGGAGCCATTTAAATGCAAGATGTGCACCTCAGTGCAAGCAGCACCTGGCCCCTTCCTGGCAGGAAGCAGGAAATGCCATGCTTCAACACAAGTAACAAGAAAATTAAAATTATTATCCCTAGTTCTCATTTTTTGTGCACTCTGACCATCACACCATACTAATGTAAAGTGTGTTAACTTTGAAAGTCACAGCAGCCCAGGCTATGCAGATGAGTCTCACTGCACTAATTCAGGCTCATCTCATATCTGCCAAAGATTTGTCAAGTCCCCTTTCCCTTAATGCTTTAAAAACCTCCAAAATAAAAGAAGTAAAATGCAAAACTACAGCAAAGTAATGAGTACAAAGGAGGATTTTTCCTTTTCTTAAGCATATGCACCATCCTTTTCTCTTTCCCTTTAATCTCTCAAGCTCATCTGACTGCAAAACTCAAAAGGCTACATTAGCCTAACTTGATCTGTTGTTTCCCCTCCTCTGCTCAATCAGCAGACATAACTTTCCTCTGGAGCAGCGAAGCTTTACATGCTTTTGAAAATTCCTAATAAGGATAAATGAACAGGCAGCCTTCACTTTCCTCAGGCGCCTCCCAGGGTATCTCCGGAGCAGCTTCTGTGGGTCTGAACTTAAGACAACACTGCACCCTCTGCAATAACCCCTCTCAGGAGACACAGCCCAAGTGCGACCAGAGAGTACACGGGATCCCAAGGCCTCAGATCTCACCACTAACCCGTAAAGACCCAAAGCCACCAGTCCCCCCAAACCTTGCTTCATGAGTTGATCTCCTGTAAACAGGGAATTTGGCTCCTGGGGATTTCTCTCCAGAAACTCTTGCCTCTGAACAGACAATATCAAATTTTTTTATCTCTTCGTCCAAAGATGATGTTTTTGTTCTAAAAGCTCAGAGAGTCTCCTTAATTAATTAAAGTATATGGACCGACATTCAGGACTTAAAAGATGCCATCTAAATAATTTGTTTTTTCTTTTTCCATTGACGGTGTCGGGCAATATACAAACACATTTCTCTTGAAAACCCAGCCAAAGAGGAGATTAATGGGAATGCACTCCAGAGGGCACTAAGCCCTTTGCCTGCTGAAGACTGGGCTGGCTTTAAAGCCTCTTCTCCACCATCCCTTGGAGTTTCTGCTGGGGGGTGATGCTCACACATCCTTCAGATGTGTTACTTGCTCTCAAATGAGAGTATGAGGACCACCACACAGCTAATAGTAGCCAGATATTCAAAGCATGGTGCAGCTACCCCAGCTCGTGTCCCCTCCGCTTTCTCAGAGACCAACACAGCTCATCTGAGGAGATGGGCAGCAGATCCTGAGTAACCAACAGGCAAGGCAACTGCCATGAAAAACCATTCCTGAAGATGCTTGGGACTGAAAGCTGACAGCCTAAAGCTTTAATTTAACTTTTTAATCAAAATGAAAGCTGCTTATAGGTTTTTTTTTCCCTACTCAATTATGCAAGCAAGCTAATTTTTAAAAAAGGATATTAGGTCACTAATGGGTTTTTCTTTTAAAAAACCCATCTACCTGATATCACAGAACATCATTGCAGAAGGCATATCTGCAGGGTCAAACACCGTTTGAAATCTAAGTAACAAAAGCCCACTTCGACAGTTGTTTTCACTGAGCTGCAAATTGATTGACAAATTATTCATTGCACACTCAGACATGTCTATCTTTCAGAAAAGAGAGGCAAGTGTAAGGTAGTCTCTGCTGATTTTTATCCCCAAATCATCTTCCTCCCCAAAAGTGTATTGCATTCAAAGAACTCCACAAAAAGAAAAGTAATAAAATACAACTTCTGCTGACTTGTATAAAAAAACCCTTTTAAAAGGTTCAGATTTTGATTACAGAACTGAAATATTGCTAGCCCACAAGCAGCTGGGAAAAATACGTATAAATTGCAGTTTGGTGTTTTACAACAATTATATTTTAGCTCTTAAACTGACTTGCAATCCCGACAGATTTACTGCACATTCAAATTAACATACCATAGCTGAATCTTACTGTTGCCATAACTTTTATTCAAACAGTCATATTTCTAATGGCAGCAACTATGCTTTTACTGTTGGATAATTTTTGCTAAGTAAAATAAATACCCTGTTAGACTCAGGCTTTTGCCCATAACTCAGCTGGTAACAGTGCCACTCAGCACCAAAAGCTAAATTGCTCTTACAGAGAAGTTGTAGCATCATGTATTTTTGCTCTTTGAGAGCTGGAGGTAGTAGTAATTTAAGAGTGGAAAGAGGACTGGGAGTTAAAACAAATACACTGGCCTGGGAGCCATTGTACACTAACATAAAAATGAGTAATGCTTCTGGATCACCTCCGTGGGACCCCACAGGTTTTGGATCAGCTCAGCATAGTGCCACCAACTTCCCTTTTTGGTCAAATTTTGGGCATAGGCACAATGTTGAATTCAAATGGGTTATGGCAACACACCGTGTTGCCACCAGCCAGATCCAACCCTATAACCAGCCACGCCCACAGCTGCAGTTAACCCCAATGGTAAAGGGAAAATGCAGCGTGTTGTGCCTGGGGAGGAGCAAAAGCACACAAGTGTGGAGAGTGACTTTTATCATAGACCATGCACTGCTGTGAATTTATCACATTTAAACATGTGCCCAATTAGTTTTCCTCTGAGCTTTTACATAGCTGGTGTAACCTCTGATCCCTGTTAACCTTTTGCTCTGTTCCTGACAAGCAACTTTGGTTTAAGGATTTGGCTGCTCTCAGTCTACAGACCAATACTTGTAGTTTGAGATAATTCCCAGTATTAAAGACTCACTTTAAAAGGTATTGAGGTACAGTTTCATTGCAATGCCAATTTATTTTTAAAAGACAAAAGAACCCACAAAACTTTGAAAATTATGTCATACTCATGGACAAGCTGAAACCTTCTGTGGACTCAACCACAGGGTTAAAAACTAGTATTTCAGTTCACCTGGCCACAGCTACAACACAGTGATACACATCACACAAAGATTAGTGGTTTGACATTTCACACTGAAGTCATGGCTCACAAGGCAAAGTCTGCTCTCCTCTCCATGAACCAGCTCAGCCACACCTTGTAGCACTTACACTTCAACAAAGTGAAGCTCAAGGCTGGTATCTGAAAGGATATATAAAGATCTCCTTTGTCTCTACATAACACACAGACTTTCTATTTAAGTTAGCAAACCTAAAATGCAGGTGACTTTCAAATCTTACTGTTTAGGCACTCAAGAACTAAAATACTCAGAATCATCAGTTGCTTAGCGTGATTGATGTGTTCCAAATAGAGAGGGATAGCTTTGGGGTTTTGGGTCAGGTTCAAATGCATCCAGCTTCTCTATAAAAATAAAATAATACTACTGTGATTTGACAGACAGTATTTCCATGCCTGCAATCAAAATGGGCACTTCCTCAGCTCTGAAGTCTTTCTTTGTCTTCACTGCTAAGAAGCATCACTTCATTACCTTGGACCAATGCTGAGAAAGGGAAATTTATTATTAAATTCAAAAGATGAGTTCATTATAACCTTGCTGGTCTGCTGATAGTTCATATACCAGCTACCATATACATACATCAGCCAATCTTTACCATTTGTCAATTTGGATGTCCCATATATCAGTACAGATGAGAGAAAAAAGTTATTATGTCCAATGTCCCTTGCTTACACAAAAGTTCATACTGAATTTGATGTTTCAAATCACACACTTGACAATTTTATTGTTGTCAGTGATAAAGGAAAAAGCTCAAATGAAACCAGCGTCCTTTGCTGTCAGAGACAAGGGTATCTCATGTCTTGAATGCCATCACAGCCAGGAAATTGCCTGCCCTGGTTTCAAAGAGAGATTTCTGGAAGAGGACGGGAATGACTTCTTGACAAACCGCACTCTTTTTGAAAATTGTCTGTCAATCAAGGAAACCAAATCTCTGATTAGATGTTAACTCTTTCAAGTTGTCCTAATGTTGTCCACACAGCATATTTGGCTGCTTTCTTTAGGACAATGATATTTGTCAGACAGTAAGTCTCCAAAAACTTCATTGCCAAAGTTTTTCGGCCAATGCCTTCAATTTACCAAAAACTCCTTGTCTGTTTTACTCACCATCTATTTATAATTTCTCGTGCCAAATGTGTTCATTCCTCCCATGCTCAAATAACCCTTTGATTTGATTCAGAAGCCTGGGAAGAGGCCACAACAGTATTCACAGCTCGCACCAGACTTATGGAAACATGGGGTGCAGGAGCCAACTGGCAAAGGCAAAACTTGATAGCAAAAGCCTGGACAACAGGAATGCTCAGGAGGGAGGCTGTGCAATAGTATCTTATCTTAAATAAAACCCAAACCATATAAAGAAAGAGGATCCCAGCACAGGGAAATCAGATGATGCCTGTTTCCTTTGTGATTGCAAGAGTACATGTCTCCCATAGGCAGGAGCTGGATCAGTTTTAGCAAAACCCCTCTCTGAAAATCTGCCCCTTCTGTTTAGGAAGCCCACAGGTCCTGTTCCAAAGGACACGGGGTTTATTATTTCTGTTTGCACAGTATCTAGAGGAACAACACTAAGACTTTCACAGGGGACATCTCTGGGCACAACTTCAAAATAAATTTAAGCGCTGAAGATGGAAGCTGTGGAGTTACAGAAGAGAAAACAGGGAAGTTCACAGCAGCCCTTCCCTCTCCTCTGTGGGAGATCAATTAGGACTGACCAAACTGTGTGCCAGGGAAAGCAAAAGGGAGATTTTTTCCAAAATAGCACAAGATAATATTAGGAAACTGTAAACTTGAAGGCAGTGCAAAAAAGAGCAGCATGTCATACAGCGAAAAGAGTTAGGATGTTGCCTACAGTAAGATGTTAAAAAAGTCAAAACAAAATCAGGGATCAGGCACTTGTGCTGCACTTCAAAGCTGCAACAACAAATACTAACAGGGTTATATAACCCTCTGCTTCAGGATTTAAAGTAATCTCGATGATAAAATTAATATAAAGGTCAGATTAACCAGTTTCTGCCCACTCCTCTCTCTCCCAAGGCAACTGGGTAAAGTGTTCAGGAGACTTTCAAACTGCTGGGAGGTAACCCACTAAATCTTTTCACAGCATGCTCTGGGTTTGATTGGAAGTGGGATTTCAGCCCATGCATCATTTAGCTGCTTTTGCAATTTTTATCTGAGTTGCTCTCCACTCTGAGACCACATCTGGCAATATCTACAAACTCTTGTTACTCAGGAAAATGTGATGAGTACCAGGGTTTGCCAAGGAGATTCATTTTAAACCTAACGGCTTTATAATAGTCAATAATCTACCTGTCAGGTCCAAGTATTTTATTAAAGACCATACTAATGGCTTTTTTCTAATATTACAATATTGAATTCTGTAGGTGGGCCACACCGTGAAAAAAGAGAATGTCACCTTTTCTACTTTTTGTAGCTGAATAAATACCTATATATGCAGGTGAAATCTGCATTAGTTCACTGCCCACTTTTGAAACATCACCTCTCTCCTGACACACTCAGTGGCATTTACTCTCCTCCGTGCACTTTGATTTTTGGGCTGCCTCTCTCCATTTCCCTCTCTGCTGAATCTGGTCTGGGACAATCTCCTACAGAATTTGCTCTGTTTCACTCACTGTCAATTATATTTCCCCCCCCCCTTCCTTTCCAGTAGGGTAGGATTACTCTTGACTAACACCAGCTGCTGACTGCATGCTCCTTTGAGGCATCTTGAAGTGGTGATAGTCAGTGAGACAAGCACGGGATGGGCACAGCTGGAATCTGATTCAGTTGGAATAGTCATTATAAGGATAAAAAGTCAAATATCATAATTTAGGCAGCAGCACCTTGCTCTACCTCCTAACCTAGTCTCTCATCACACAACCTAATCTCACACTACTGCCCAACACAGTTAATTCCTCCCATCTCTGACCCTTCCGTGTAAAAAACATCTTGTCCTCCCTTGAGATTGCTTTGCAGACTTGAGCTTCCCCAAAGGGCTCAGATTTCTCCCCAGCAGGCCTCCCAGAGAATGAGCAACCACTTGCAAATGATTTTTGGGTCACAAACACCACAATACATCACATCATGCTCATAAAAAGAACAGCTGCTCCCTACAAACCCAGGACAAAGGAGTTCCTACCTTAACCTCTGCTCTTTTTGCAGGCAGCAGACCAAAGGCTCAGCCACTGGACTGTCAGCATTGACTTGCACTCCCTCACACCACCACAAGCAAGAGGAAATGCAGCTGCTCTTGAACTCCCCTCCCTGCAATTAAAGGCTCACTCAACCTGCATAATTCCTGGAGGAGACAAGTACGTGCTCCCACAGACTCCTCTTGTCCCATAAGCTATCCCCCAGCACATGTTGCTTCCCAGCACCCTCAGCCATAGCTAGGGCCAGGGCTTAAGTGGGTGATATGGGTGGAGACTGCAGGTGGAGACCCAGGTGAGGCTGGAATAGGCAATTAGGGGGGCCATGGGGCCCTGATAATTTTCTACACGTGCTGCACACGCTTGGTACAGCTTGGACATTTCATTTTGAAGCCTAACTATAGCAGGAGATGCTGCAGAAACCAAAGTTTCAGGCTGGAGCAGAAAAATAGCAGCTGAGGTCTAGGAGATCACCTTTGCTGTGGTGGTGGGTAGGTCCTGCTATTGTCCCAAAGCACATTCCGTGCTGCAGACTGGCACCTAGGGCAATGTGTCAAAACCATATTTTTATCCTCCTGTCAAAACCATATTTTTTCCATGTAATAAAATAATTTCTGCTTTTGCTGATTTGCTGATTTGCTTTTTTGTCATGTCCAGAAAGGCCTAGCCCATTTCCACCAGACCCAGAGAGCATGTAAGGATGGGCAAGAGCAACTAGACAAATTAGTCATACATGGAATACAAAGGGTAAAAAGGAAAAAAAAAATGTCAGGTGCATTTTTTGATGCTACAAAGATGTGAGTCCTGCCACATCCTTCTTGTTTGCTCCCTGTGTAGTTGAATTCTTTGACATGCTTTGCAGAAATACTGCGTTTTGCAGGGAGTAAGATGGGCGAAAGAGATGTCTTTTATTGCAAATTGCAGCTGAGTCCTGCTAAATATTGCAGGAGATGGTCCCAAATTGTGTCCCTGACTGACCCCAGTGTGAATAGCTTGCCTGGCATAGGCCTCATTCGGAAATACAAGTGTTGAAACCAGGCAGGAACACTAAAGGTTATGGCTCCCGAGCCAACAACTAAAAGAGGAAGTGCCACCTGACGTAGCCCCTCAGGATGGTACCCAGAAGCTGGCAGAAGGAAGCCTGCATGTTTTTCTGTAGGTACAACACGTGCATGCACGTACGTGAGCGTGTCTGCACAGGAGCCTCTTGTGTTACTGTGAACAGCATGAAAAGCACCAAGCCTTTGCATCATCAGTCCCAAGGAACAGAGCTGTTCACCCTGCAAGTGCTTAGGGAGGGACACGGGGAACAGATCCATCTCCTAAGGTGCCCTCTCTGGTCAACAGCAAAATGGAGACCCCTCCACAGGGAGGCTTCAAACAGAAGCAGAGAATACACGGGCTAAACACAGGCTAAAGCTCCTTTTCCAGTCCTCCCCCTAAATGCAACAACATAAGGTTTAACTGAGGGCAAGCCTCCTCCTTGTGATGCAGTCCTGACCCCAGAAGCAGCTGTGTCTGGATGAAAGGCAGATGTTTGCTCCAGCCAGCTGGGGTCAGTGATTCAAAACAGCTGCCCACTGCCAGCAGAGCCCATGGGAGTGAGCAGAGCAAACCTCCACAACAAGAAACTAGCAAAAATGTCTAATGGGTAGACTTCCCAAGGCTCCCAGCAAGCATTGTTGCTGTGCTGGGTCTGCCCTGCTTTTGGTGGAGCAGCGCATTGGGTCCTGCTTCAGTCTTTAAGAGGGGGAAGTGGTTGGAGTTGGTTTTCTCATTTGTATTCCCACTCAGAAGCAAGAAGCAGATCTGTTCTTCTGAATTCACATCAGGTATCCAGCCAAACCACTGTGTGCCCTTTAGATGGATTAATCTACCTGCTCCCAGCCTCGCTCTCCAATTCCCTCTCTGCCTGAGCTGCTATGTGGTATTCCTCATCATGCCACAGGAGTTGTGTTCCCATTTCCTCTCTTGTCTGAACACTTTCATTGGACTGCAGGACACAAGACAACAAAAGCAAGGAGTTGTGCTGTTGCTGGGGGCTTGTTTCCTGATGTAGCCAGCAAGATTTGCTGGCAGCATACTCCCAGGCCACCCAGCCCTGAGCTGATCTGCATGGCATGCTCCTTCCTTCTCCACTTCCAAAATGTAATGCCAAATGAGCCATCAAAATTTACAGGAAAATGTTGAATTCGTTTTGCAGCAACTAAATTTTTCCTTGTTACTGCACTATATAGAGAGAATAATTATTTCTGAAAGGCCTTTTCATACTCCATGGAGTATTAAATAGGCAACACTGGATTTCCCTTAGTTGAAATTGCTTACCCTGTCAAGGTAAATCCTGCCCTCAGTCTCCCTCCACCTCGTCTTCGTTTGCTGGCTTTAGCAGACTGCTTCTCCCTAAATGAATGTGACCACTGTAACTAAATCAATTATCCATCTAGAGGTGGATACCTGCGTTTATTTATCTGGATCAGGAATGCTGTAGATAACGGGTCATTAAAAATTACACTTTTCAAGCCACAGGTATCATGAGCCTGACTGGCAAAGAATGAGCTTTTAGATAAGAAAGAAGGCTTAGGAGGGTCAATTAGGTTAAATTGGCTTGGATCATCATGCTCTGATACACAGGCTTTATTAAAGCCTGTAGCTGGAGACAAAAGCTTATCTTCACTTCAGCACAATTATTTTTAAAATGTGGCTGCACAATTTGGGGATTGCCAACACATGATATCCACTACCAACAAATCTGAGATTATCAAACATTTGAGTCCATCAGATTATAAAGACAAAGGTCATTTTGTAGAAAAGATAGGGAGGACAAAACCACTGTTCTTCTGTCAAGCTACGCTCGAGCCTCTGCAGAGCATGACTGGCTTGTGAAATAAAACACCGCAGGTCTGAAAGGAGCCAGTCAGCCGTGACTTACCTGAGCCCTGCAGCTGAGCCCTTCCTCTCAGCACTCAGATGGGGCTTCCCTAGCCTGAAAACGTTTCGATGGCTCCAGCAATATCACAAAGCAATCTCCTGTTATGAGCATTTGCTCTGGGGCAGGAGAGAGAATCCTCTCTGAAGTCTTTCTCAAACAGATTTTCTCATCTGTCTTTCTAGACATCTGTTTCTAAGTAAAAGGGAAAAATATGCTTGCAGTGAAACTGGCCATGGAGCCCAAAGCCAATGAGCTGCTCATATGGTTCTCTGTTCCCCAGTGCAATCCCATAGCCCTTTCTTTGACAAAGTCTACAGGAGTAGGGTTCCTCCTTGTTTTTCTACTGTCCATCATCTGGTTTTGCTGGAGGGTACCTCGCTGCCACTCCTCTCCCCTGCTGAGCCACACATCCTTGCTCTGTGGGATCTGGCAAGCACATTGCTGATGATTTGCTGTACCTCTTGGTTTCCAGATACCTGAGGTCAACCCTTAGGTATGTCAGCCAAGAGGGAAGCCAGATTGCTTGAACGGGAGGCATCCAGAATACCATCAGAATGAGTACATAGCACCTGGTGATCATCAGAAGCATTTTTCTTGTTGTGCTGTTGCTCTCACACCTCATCTTTGTGTGACAGGATTTGCAAGAAAGGCATGGGAACCGGGATCTCTTGAATCCCAGCCTCATTTCTGCTCCCTGCTTGCCATTTGGCTTGGAGCAAGATATTCATAACCTTACACATCTGCTTTTGAAGGTATCACGAGGACTCATCAGACATCTATATTCATAAATAAAGGTTTCTACATGCAGCATTATGTGGTTTGCAGTCAGCACAACAGTGAGCTTGGAAAGGGCAACACAGCCCTTCTGTTACATCCAAGGAATCCTGAGGACCACTGCAAAGATGCCTTCCAAATAAATCTTGTCCTTGGAAAGAGACTCTTGGATGGATTTGGAGACCTTCCCGTGTTTTTATTTTATTCATGACATTCCCTCCTCTGCCTCATTTCTTACATGCTCTCTGAATATTGGGGGAAAAAATGATTGCAAAAATCTATCATTTTTTTGTCACTAGAAAGTGCAAAAACTTTTTGAGGTCTTGTCCCTATTTAATTCATCCCAAATATACATGCATGCCATAAAGATCAGACCAGTGAGAAGAAAATCCCTTCTTTATAGAGCAAGAAGCACATTTTGGTAAAGCATGCATTCATAGAACAAATTTTCTGTAATAAATGTCTGCCTTTTTACCATATATTTTATAATTTTTCAAATACATCTTACACATATATGTGAAATAGACACACATTTAAAAAGAGAGAAAACACATTTTTTACCCACATTTAGCCTGAAGTGGCTTGATTATTTATTACTTCAGTTTGCTGCTGCTGCTGTGATTGAGAGCTGGAGAAAGGGAAGCCTCCAAGCAGGGATCATGGGAATACAAAGGGAATTGGCACTCACATGTTGCTGAGAAAGTCTTAGGCTTGTGGCCTCTTTTTGACTCCTATCAATGCCAAGTGTAAAATAATGGTCTGATTCAGAGCTAAATACCATCTAGATTTCCCACTGAGTCCATTAATTCTCTTCTTTTATTGTGGCAGAAAGTATTAAATACCTCAGATTAGAATCAGGGTTTCATGCAGGATCTGTATTCCAATTACATAGCATCCTTTCCCGATTCAAGATATTTTATTGATTTTTTGAGGGGTAGGTGGGGATTATTTTTTTTTTTTCTGCCAACTTAAAGGAGCAATTTATTCTTTCTTTAAGTCGCAGTTCAAATTGCAGATGCTTTTGTCAAGCTGCTTCCTATCAGAACTGGTGCATTAGCAAGGAGAGTGGTTGCTCACGAAGGAATATGTAAGTAGTGGACCTGTTTTCCCTGCTCAAATCACCTCTCTGCAATCTTTCAGGATTATCATCACCAAAGAGTTCCAAAGTGACACCTGCTAGGCACTGTCTAGCTAATTATTGGAAGCTCTTCTGTTTCTGCTGAAGTTTTGGCAGCCAGCCTGTGAAGTGTGACTCTGAGCTGTGTTTTCACAATATAATGCTTCTAGGAATGAGACAAACTGCTGTTTCTAGCCAGTGCAAGAGACATTTGCCTCCCTACCACCACGAAAACAATATTAAGCAGCTGCTCAGCACTGCTTTCTGAAGGCACTTCTGTCACCGATCAGCAGAATTTAATAACATCCAGATTTAATCCCTCAGACTCGAGCTGGGCTCCCAGAGAGGCACAGGGTGTATCAAGGGGGTATTTTGAAATTCAAGTTCTCTCACAGGCAAGTGAGCAGCTGGAGCTATTCTGGGTTGAAATATTTAGCCAGGGCCAGATGAACGGATTTGACAGGACAGTGGCAAATCCTGCTTTAAAGTTTACTTTTTGTCACTTGGTGCTTCACTCTGGTAAAAAGCCCAGAAAAGAGTTCCCTCATTAATCCTTTTTCTCTTTTTTTTTTTTTTCATTTGGCACACTCAGGGTCTTGGATGCTCATTTGAGAAATGCAAGGAAAATGCCTACTTTGGCAGGAAAGATAAGCAGCCTAGATGATGCCCAGCATGTTGAGAAAAAGCATCTTCGGGGTGCACATCACAAGTTTCTGTCGGGGGCATCACTCTGTAGCATCAATGAATTTCCCAGCAGATGGGAAGTTGCTCTGAGCAGTGTAAAAGAGCAGACTCACCGTTCCAGGCTTTGTGGTCCTTAGTGGGAGCTGAGTATCCTCTGAAAATGGTCAGTGCATTCAGTGTTGCCCCAGGATCCTAAGCTGTGTGCTTCCAGTGGAACCCTCCCTGTCTCCTGTTCCACCTCGTCCTTCTCTGCCCAGCTACAAAATAAATAAATAAGTCATACTGACACTAAAGTAATTCAAAAAGACAAATTACCATTAGCTACTTTTCATAAAACTGTTTCTGACTTGTGATGGAGGAAGCTTGCTAAGGTGGGTGGGAAGAAATATTTGGTTATGCCGAATTATTCATAGAGATTTGCATAAAGCCCAATATCTATGTTACCAGAAGTTGATCCTCTGGGACAGATGGTATCCCTGCTCTTGCCTTAGTGTTTTTCCCTGTCACTTTGCCCCATGGCATCCTCTCTCCAGCCTTCATCTTTGCAGTCTGTGCTCTTCTCACTGCTTCCACAGTTATGCTTGCTCTCTTCTCAGCTTGTTTTCTCTTCAGCCCTTCCAAATACTAACCACTCCTCAGCATTTGCTGTCAGCTCCCAGCTGAACCTCTTCACCCAAATCACTGTTTCTCCAGCCTTTCAGGTGTTGGGTCATGGTCTTGTTCTTACAGCCATCTTTTTGCTCAATATGCCTGAACTCCTCCCATTCAAACAAGGAGCGTTTGCCAGGTTGGATGGGACTTCACCTCACCTGCAGCATACTTGGAAGAGAACTCTAGAGAAACATCTCTTTTCACCTCCATGAACATATAAATAAATTCTAGAGGGCTGCTATTTCAAAGTTTATTTTAATAGTGAAACAGTTTGCAAAGTTGACACTCTCAGCCAAGAAATGGTTGTTCGCTTTCACTCCTTACCCTGTGATAAATGCCCTGCTGGAAGGAACCCCCAGTTTTGGGTACAGTGCAGAGTTTTGTGCCATTTTCCCCCACAGATGAAGCTCTTTGGCAGAGCGGAGCCAAATGTCCTTTTTGGCTTGGAAACAGGCATCCTGGGGGAGGTAGTCCAGTCCACAGGCTATTTTTATGGGAAGGCGATGTGTAACTAGAGAAGAATAAGACATGAACACCACTAAGGTACCACCTGAGGAAGATGTATTTTAACCTGAAAAATAATCTCTGATTAAAAAAACAAAAAACAAAAAACCACACACTTTTTGGATATTTTTTCCTTATTTTTGGAATCTTAAAGCCTACCTTAGACACCTCTCCTCTTGTGAGCAGTGGTCTGGCAAAATCATGCCAGAACTTCCACATCCTTTGAACTTAAACCAGAGGTGCCAAGAGCCTACCTCAACTGGCCTTCACTAGCCGTATTACTTAATAGTTATTCTTAGAAGAGTGAAGTGACTGCTCATCACTCAGAAATAAGCAAGGCTGTGGGTTTGGTTGGCAGAAGTAATTTATCTCTGTTTCCAAAACAAATAAGCAAATGTGCGTACCTTTTTTTAACAATTCTGAGCCAGAAGTTCAGCTGATAGCAGCTGGTATAACTTCATGGTTTTCACTGGAGCTGGGACAATTCCCACTGGCTGAGTAATGAATTGTCTTGAGTGAATGAGGAGTGATCAAAGAAACATTTGGTTTCAGCAACATGAGATTACAAATGAGCAATCCTAGTTTGGCATTTTTTTATTTTTTTTTATTTTCCTTTTGGTCTCAGCCAGTTGTGGGTAGTGAGATTTTATTCAGAGATTTCTGGGCTTTTACAACTATTTATTTTTTCCCTATGAGCTTGTGTTCCACCTGCAGATAATGGTCCCTGAAAATTCTCCCCCAAAGAAATACTAAATTCAGCTTTCAAAGTTATCTCAGCAGTAGATGGCACTGCGGGGACTGAAACCTGAAAGGGAAAAACCAGCACGCAAATTTTGCTCTCAGAAAGGACTGTCAGGATTATAATTGCTGTAAAATATCCCATACATGCAGGTTACCCTAATAACCACATATTGATTATAAATTGTTTCTATAATTGCAGTTTTAATGCGTGGAGTTTCTAAGGGCTTTGCACATGCTCTGTTGTGGAAGAAAAAGAGGTTGCATGACTGTGAGCAAATGGGAAGCCTACTAGCAATTAAATTTTGATTTGTGTATTATTTATCACAACATATACCTTTTAGTGAAGCTTTTTTGGAGCATTTATCTAGCTTAAAAGGTAATGAAGGAGCTTTCTATTGTGGGAAGCATTTGATTTACAGCCTGAAAAATATTCTTGCTCTTACATAACAGGATTACACTGAGTTCTTTTCTAGGCCTAATCTCTATTAGGTATTGTTATAAAATGCTGTTATACTTTCTTTAAGGCATGAACATGTGTAAAAGTCAGATGGACTGAAGCTGTTAATTGAATGTGCTGCATCTCTTAGAGAAAAGCTGAGGGGAAAAAGGGTTCCCATGATCTAACTGAACAGAAAGCAAGGTGGCTTCCCATTATAAAGGTGGGCTCACCCCCACCATCACAAGAGACCTCAATTTGATTTCAGATTCAAGTGATTCATCATCACCTGGTCTTTAAAGAAAGCCTGTCTCACAGGTCACTCAGCTCCAAACCTGCGAGGTCCATTTCCACCAGTGTGCGTAATTTTGGGGGTGACCCCAACAAGATGCGCTTGCTGGTGCTCTAGCAAACCAGCCTCTCTATCCCATGACAGCACTTCCTGCTTGGGTACTTCAGCACTGCATCTGGAAACCAGGGACCAAAATCGACACCAGGGTGGGGATGTGCTTGCTGCCAGCTAGTCTCTGAGGGGCAGGAGCCAGATTTGGACCCTGGTGGTGGAGTTACAGAGACCATGTGAGTGCAGCTCCTTTGTCAGGAGCAAATCCTAAAGGGTTTGTGGTGGGGTCACATCGACATCCCAGATTAGCACCTTTGTCTCCTGCATCTTCCATCTGAGAACAGAAGACCACGGCTTTCCAGGGGGAGATTTCAAACCCCAATGGCCGAACCTGTAAAGTGCCAGGGTTGAACTGGTAGTTGTTCGTCACTGAGGAAACTTGGAAACTGCAGCTGCCATTAAGGAAATTTCTCTTGCACAGTTCACTTCAAGGATGCTCCTCCATTCTTTTGATTTCTCTGGGATTTTAGGCTTTGGGGCAGGCAACTAACATCTCTATTTGGACTTAAAAACCTCAAGTCCAAGGAGGAGCTTATGCCTCCTTTTCAAAACCATACACAGAATCAGAAGAAAGGACAAACGTATTTCTCTGTGTCACAATTGTCTGTGTAAGTACCAGGCTGTGCTAGGAAGCAAGCATTTGCTTGGAAGAGGTGGGCTAAAAGATTAAAAAGCTGGGAGAAAGTACTTCCTCATATATTAAAAAAAAAAAAACAAGAACCAAACAAATTGTGCAAGACATTTCTTCTGTAGCACAACCCTGCCTGCATTTGCAGCTGCAACATGTGTGAAAACAAAAAGCACCACTTAGGGCAAGCTTTTCCAAAATAAGATAATCTTATAAAATATGCACCAAAACAAAAGGAAATTAAACCAGTGTGCTTGCTAATGATGCGTGTGCCAGCGGCTCGCTCTTTTAGCTGCTGCTTGCAGAAGTCACTGGAAAAGAAACAGAAAGCACTGTTGCAGGGATCAATCCTGCACTGATCAGGGGTTTAGCTGGGTATCCCACACGCACTCACCAGCACCTCTAGGCTGAACACTGGTTTTGGGGTTGCACATCTCATGCCTGTACCAATATTATCCATCCCTTTGCTGCTCGTCCTCGTTTCTGAGGAACAGAGGGCTGCTCAAGAAGGTGGGATACTTTGTACCAGCTAGGACATCCAAAGTAGACATTTTATTCTTTCTTCTTCTATTTTTTCTTTGCTTTTCAATCTGTGATCTCCTGAAACTGGGAAAGAGGCATTCTTGTGTTACAAACATTGCTGTTATTTAAGTTAAAAAAAAAAAAAAGCAAAACAAATCACCAAATATCATTCTGAGCACACACTGGTAACTTTTGTCACCATGCCAGCACGCAATTAAAAAAAAACCCGACAGAAATTACCTTTGAAAATAACTTACCATTTCCTCTTCAATCTTTTCATCTCCTTTCACTTTGTTTTGGTTGAAAAGCAACAATAGAATGTCAGAGGTGGGAGGAAAGACATTTTCGTGACAGGACTGTGGAATATGCAATGGCTCAGGGAAAAACACTTCTTACCAGTCTCATTTCTATTCAATAACTCAGTAGGCTTTCCTATTTTTATGTACACATATACATGTACAAATGCGCAGGTGGTGCCAGGATAATTTTATCTGCATTTATGGAGCATTTCCTACTTTGCCTTTGTCATCCTTGCTGTTTATAAATAATAATCATTATCTGGAATTTTCATTTGAGAAGCAGATCATGCCAGGAATGTAAAGATGATGGCAACTCATTTACCTGTGATCTTAAAATACAAATTGACATGTTCTGCCCTTGAATTGTGTTGTGTTGCAAGAAGAAAAAAAAGAGTGTAGTGTTGTTGCCTTGTTTGGGTTTTGGATTTCCCCTGTTTCCAAAAGGAATAAAGGGACTGAAGCATTAAAGACAGCTGGGTAGCATGCATAACTGTTGTTGCTCTCAAAGAACAAAGCCTTTCTTTTAAAGGATTTTAACATGTTTTACCTGCTTCCATCCATCTCCCACTCTCTTGTTCCTCTGTCTGCCCTAAAATTTCACAGCAATATCTTATGCAGAGGGAGCTTCACTAAATGTCATTTCAGAGTGGATAAACTAAGCCAAGATCTGGAGTAACACATGGGGCTTCCAGGTGTGGAGATTCAGTCACTTCTTTTGCACCCATTTATCAGGCCAAAACCAAACCAGGGTACTCAACTGGCTGCCAAAACATGAACTTGGAAATCTTCATATACGTATGTATACGTAAGTAATGTATATATTACAGATATAATTATATATTATATATATTACGATCTTTGTAATATATGTGATGCATATTATTTTATTTTTTTAATACTGAACACAGTTTTAAGGTTAGCAGCAATCTAAACCCAAAAATTTGAATTTCATGGTGCCCTGGACAGAAGAGAATGAGTGTGAAACCTTTCCTTTTTTCATTTACAAAATTCTACCCTAGAGAATTATTTCTGATTTTAGTGGGATTATTCCTGATTCACTGGAGGAGGGGGAGGTAGTGGAATGTCCAGGGTGGGTGTCCCTGGTGGGATTTTCCTTAATGTCCACAGCACATCCTCCTTATGGAGCAATGGGGAGATGGGAGGGAACTACTGACTATATGAGGAAACGAATGAAGCTAATGACTTCGAATTTGCTGGCAGATATTTTGGTGATCTCATTTTCACTTCTGGTGATCTCCTTTACACAATTTTATCCATGACTGTTCACATGCATCCACTCCTTCCCATTGGTAATTGTGATTCAAGGCGACTTCAGCACAAATCAAATCCACTTCCAGCAGCCCAGTCTGGGGAGTTCAGCAGTGATGGGCCAGATGTTGGTGTAGGTATGACACTAACAGCTGTGAGACCTCCAAATATACCAGAACACCTGGAAAAAGTATTGCAATCTCAGCACGAGTGCTGGCAAACACAGACCAAGAGATATTCTCATAACCCACCATTACCCTGCCCCATGACTCATCTTGTTACCCCTTTGATGGGAACTGTTCGAGAGGAGCCAAGAGCAGCGAAGAGGATCTAATTCCTCAAAACAAAACTAGAGTAGTGGGCTGAGCAGTGCTTCAACACTTAAAAATACTTTTCCATATGTGCCAAGCTAAGGAACAAGCAGAGTTCAGCCAGGCCATAGATGCAGTACTGAAAAATACCCAAACGTGGGTACTGGCAGGCTCAGAAGTAATTGCACACTGCACCTGAGCCCAGAGCTTCACACATGCTGGGCATCCCTGCACTGCCAAGTCCAGTTCTGGTGTAGGCAGTCAGAGTGTAGTCCTCACACTGATAAGGAGGTAGATACCAGCTGAACCAGTCCACCCCAGACCTGGAAAGCTTTCTGAAGTACCCAGATCTTTTTTCCTGAAAGGCAACAGCTTTAATATATTTTATCTATGTAAATATATAGATAATGATAATAATAAATATGATAAATGTATCAATATAGGAATTAGCAACAATTCAAGGTAAAGACAAAAGCAAAGCAGGTGGTCAGATTTTGCAGTGCCCAAGTAATGATTCTGTCCCACAGACTCCCTTATAAGAGCACATGAGAGTCTCTTCTGCCTTGAATGAATTCAAGCTCTTGCTGACAGTGAGTGGGGATTTTATCACTGATAGCAAACAGGAATAGAGCTACATCAGCGTACATCAGTTTTTACTAATCTTGCTTGTGCTGGACTCAAGTGCAAGTCCTCTCCATCTTATTGCCACGAGCACTGGAAGGTACTCAGCAGAGCCTGTAGGTCAGGGCTCTTTTAGCACTGGCCAGCTATTACAGGACATAACTACCCTACTCACAGCCGACTGCAGATCCAATTTTACATAAGACAAATAGCAAAACGCTGAGCCTTTGGCTTATCAATTTGCCTCGTTTCCTCATGTCCCTGCATCTGTAACAAAGCAGGGGATAATACACCTTTCCTGCATCCATCACCTGCTGGCTCTCGTGGCTCTTGCCCAACCTATCTAACGATCCTGGCACCCGGCCTCCCCCTCACTACAGTGGCCTCTTTTGTCACTTGTCAACTAATTAGACCTCGCAGGCACATTACCAGCGTGGGCAGACAACAAGGCCTAGAACAATTACAGTTTTTATTTTTTAAAAAAAGCTACCAGATGTTTACTGAGTCTTATCCAAAGGGATTTAATGGCAGCCTCAGCATGCTCCCAACAGAACAGCATCTGCAAGTCTCCAAACGGTGTGATTTCATTAATTCCTCAACAGGCTCAGGTTTCTACCAGGGGCCCAGATTTTTCTTGTTTTCCTCCAAACATTGTGACAGATATAAATGGAGGGGGATCACCACTCGTGCCACATTGCAGCATTCCTTGGCAGCTAGAACACTTTGCAAAGTCTTGGTGTGTGTCACTGCTCTCCAGCATCAGAACCCGAGTGAAGGATACCATTAAATTTTGGGACTGGCAGGATACCAAACTTTCTATGAGTGTGGAATTGCACCTGCAGGATGAGAGACTAATTGGAACTATCCATTAAAAAAAAAAAAGAAAAGGCCAGAAAGTAATATGAAAAAGGTTACAATCACTAAACGATGTGGTAGTGAAGGAAGGAAAGGGCACAAAGCATACAGCAAGGTTATGGTCTGTACACACCCTTCAGTCTAGTTCATTAGCAAGGCAGTTTATCTCCACTAATGGTGCATTATTGCCCATTTGTATGGAGCAAGATTAATCAACAAGTGATCAAAAAAAAAAAAGAAAGTAAAATAAAGCCACCTGTCTGTAAAGTATTACCACTGCACACCAGTCATATGCCAAACCTGTGATCCCAGGTCTCCTGACCATTCCCAGTCTCCAGGAGTTCAACATCCTCCGTGCTTGAACTGTGAGCTTGGTCTGCTCCATGCTTGGACTCGGTCAGCTTGGACTGCCTGGTGTTGGCTGCTGCATCCCAGCACAGATGATTTATGAAGTTAAACTGGCTCAGGAAGCCCCCGTTTGTTCACAGCAATATTCACACCTCTGTTTCAGGCCAGGGGAGACTGAGACCAGACTCCTTCCGGCAGTATCTGCTACAGCAGGGCCTGGAAAGCCAGCACTGCTCATAAATCACTGCATCAAGGGAGAGGCCTTTATCAAGGCAACTGTTTTGTCTCTTCTCTATCTGATAGCCACAATTCTGCAATAAAGGCAGAAATACTGTTGACGTCCACAGTAATTTACTACAGGGAAAAATCAGGGAGTAGGTTCGATACAAACTTGACAGTTATAACTAGCACTCAGCTGTGTGCTGAGGAACCTTGACCTTCTTACCCCACAGGAAAGGAAGACAGGGTTGCTTATGGTGTTTTCCTCCTATTCCTCATCTGTCACTGCCCTTCTCACTGCCTCCCAAGCTCTCCTAGATTTTACATATATAGCTTTGGGCACTTCTCTTTTCTCCAGACTTTTGTCCAAGAGAAGGAAGAAAAAAAACACCTTCAAAGGAAGGATTGCCAGACAGCCTGCCAGAGACAGAGATCTGTGATTTCTGAGACTGGCATGAGACAGAAAGAGAGTGGTGGCCTCCTTCAAGTGAAATGTGCATGCAGAACAGAAATTCAGGGGGCAAGGAGGACACAGCTAAGTTCAGGCATACCTTCCCAATGGAGAACTGCTGAACACTTAATTGAGATTTTTAATTAACTTATTACAAGCTCATGGTGATTAAAAAAAACCTATTCAGTGGCTAAAACTAAATTAAAGCTTACCTGCACCTGTCTTTTTCCTGATGCAGTCTGATAACTGGTGGGATACCCACAGTAGAGATGAATACTTTCCTCTCCCTTGAGAGTCCCCCATAATTTCCTTCATCTCAGCACCTTCTCTCTGCTTGCCTCTGCTCCCTTAAAGCTTTCTCCATGAGGAGCCTGTGGCAGCAGAGAAAGACTAGAAAAGTAATATCTACAGCCAGGATGTAATTCATACCCTCCTGGCTACTGCAAAAAATTATTTTTCCAACACATCTGTAAGACACAGTTTGCAGTATTAAAGAGAGGGAGGTCCTCTACAGTCAGAACATTGTGATGGAAACTACACATTTTCTTCCACTCGTGCTCCACAGACATATGTGTCTCCATGTAGAGTTTCCTGGAAAAAGACAGAGAGGTAAGAGCTAATCCATGGGCCACTTTCAGGCAGTCTGTAGGCAGACTAAATGAATCACTTTTTACAAGATGCTTTGGTGGTAAACATGGACGAGTGCACCTCCTTGGATGGAGGAGGGTCAGCAGAGTGGTTGGGTCTTGACATGGTGCATTTGATGCTTTGTGTGCTAGAGTAAGAGAGAGATGATCCCATGGGTTCTTGGAGTGCTGTACTACCCAATGTCAAAAAGGTCCTGATCCCTTGTGTGGCTACCTAGAAACAGGCTAGACAGGAGTAAGGGAATAAAGGTAGGTATTTATTTGAAAGGCCTTCAAAGGCACTGCTATTACCAAAATGGACCCCAAGATGGAGGACAAGTCACGAGTTCTTCACACTTTTACAGGTTTGGTTCATTTGCATATCAGCATAAATTCACCAATTAAAACTTTAGCTACTGATGTAATTTCTTCAGTTTCTCCACCTCTCTGAAGGCCCTAGTTTACACCTTTTGGGCCTAGGGCAATCTGAGTGTCCTCAAATAGCAAGCTCAGAGAAGCTTTGTTGTGTCTATCTGGCATAAGAGAGCAGCTAATGAGCTACAAGAAACTTCAGAGTTACACACTAGGCGATACAGAATTTGAAAAGTATAGAAGTTAAAACCTAAGGCATCAGCCCATACAGTGAAAAAGCCAAAACTGTGCCCACCCCATGCCAAGGACCAAGCTGGGCATGTTAGGAAATGTGGTGAACCAGCTGTGCTTGGCTTCCAGCACCAGGACCCTGGACAGCCTTTGGCCTGGCAAAAAGGTATTACAGGAGATTCAAGCAGTACCAGTTTTTTTCTCCTGTAAATGCTTAGTTGTTGTTTGGGGACCAGCTTTTGGTATCCCATTTCGTTTAGAAGCAAAGACACACCAAAACACTGCAGGCTCACACTCTTCTTCTGAAGAGGTTGTGATGGGGCCAGCAGCTTCAAGTATCTGAAACTGTCTAGGAAAGGAAATAAAAAGTGGTACTTTTCCTCAGTCTGTGGCTTGGCATATTTCCTTTTTCCTTTCTTTTTCTTCAGTGGCTGAACCCTGGGCTCATTTGCCACACTTGAAAAGAAGGGATCTTCAGAAGATCATCACAACCCCTACAACTCTCTCCTCAGCTCTCAATGTGACGTCTTCAGCTGATGGATTCGGGGCACATTGCAAACAGTATTGCAATGTCTGGTAACTCTGCACCTACCCCCTTGAAGACATTGAGGTGTTTCAGGAGCCCCTCTTCAACTCTTCCACTACTAAAAAGACCTTGTGTGACAGCTTGCAAGGAGAGCAGAGTGCAAGAAACCAGCAGGTTGGCACTCGCAGTTCATATTCATCACACAAGCTTTACAATGAGAAGTTAACGGTGGGGAAGCAGAGAACTGAAAACACTCCTTGAGAGCTAAATCCCTCTCAGCTCAATGGTGGAAAATACATATTTCTGAATTAAGACAAAGGACCATCTATCTTCCTTCACCTTATGCACACCAGAACAACAGAGGGGTGGAGGCATTCGAGCTGATCTGGTTTCAGACATCTAAGAGCACAGGTGCCCAAAGATCTACAATCAGCAGAGAGAAGGGGCACTGCTGGGGAAACTGAGCCCAGCTGGCTTTGAACCCATCTCAGGACAGCATTGTAACCCTCAGGAGGGACTTGTCTCACCACTGAGTATCAGAGTTGGGACACGGTAATCCCCTCACATGCTCCCTACCACAGCAGGAGCTGCAGGATTCTGCAGCCCTTGTAAGGTCTTGACACTTCATCCACCTGCCAAAGCAAGCAGGCTGAAAGCCTTGCTCTTCAGGGTAAATCAAGAAAAAATGAATGTATAATTGACAGCAATAGTAATTTCAGTGGAATGGTGTATTACCAGCAGTGTTATTGCTTCCACTGCCTTTATTAGAGTGTATACACAGTGTGCAATAATGTAATTAGATTTCACAATGTGTAATAATGATTTTTATGCAATGCAACAACTGTGCATTAGAGAAGGGAATTGGTTCCCATTACAGAGCCAGCACGAATCTTGGGCCAATACTTCATACCTGACAGTGCATCTGTTGGGTCTCAGGTCTGGGCTATAATCCAGTAAAAGCTGGAGAACAGCCTAGTGCAGGGTTTTTTCCACTGTGACTCCAGAAATGCCTCTGTGCTTCCTCCTGCCCTATGCCTTCCTGTATGGGCAGCATCACCAGATTCCAAGAGAACCCACCACACAGATACTTCAAGACAGGATTGCTCACAGGAGAACAAAACCTCTTTTTGTAGAGTAGGGAACACCTTTATTTACCTTGGAGAAAATTATTTAGGAGCTAAGGTGTACCCACAACACGAGCCTACCCAGGCGGGAAGGAAATGAGCAGCACAGCCTGAGATCAGTGAGGGAAGATGAACCACCTTGGGACTGGGGACTACACAGGGCCCACTAAAGGCATACCGAGGAGACAAAAGGATAATAAAAGTGCTCCTGATCCACAGATATTCACTGCAACCAAGTGCAGCTGCTGACGTGTGAGTGGGCTGACATAGAGCCTGGCACAATTTACCCCTTAGCACAGAGGCGGCCAAGTAATTTCCAGCATCATGTCCCCCGTTTTAGCCCCTGATGACTGGGCTGGAACACTTGTGGCAGCTGCTTGAAAGGGACAGCAGTGGCCACCTGGCACGTCCAGCAATGCAGTGGAGAGCATTTCTGCAGCAGAAATGCAGCCCTCGGCTCCAGCACATCCAGAGCTTGGCTTAACGCTGGCTGGACAACAGCACCCCAAAGCATTTGTGACTTGCTCTCGAAATCCAAATGTGACAACAAACATTTGATGCCTTCAGAATAAATAATTGTCACTTTCCCTCTGAGTGGACTTGTTTTAAATGCCACTTACTCTG
The DNA here is from genome assembly GCA_013397975.1 of Machaerirhynchus nigripectus. Taxonomy (NCBI): domain Eukaryota; kingdom Metazoa; phylum Chordata; class Aves; order Passeriformes; family Dicruridae; genus Machaerirhynchus; species Machaerirhynchus nigripectus. The sequence continues at coordinate 591,684 of VZRQ01004341.1, forward strand.
TCTCTGCCATTAATGAGCACAAGTTGACCCACTTACTCTCTGCTGCATTTTCCACAGCAAATCATGGCTTTTCTGCGAAGGTACAGAATATTGGAGGCACGATTTCATTGGTAAGATTTTTGCTTGTGAACCCATTAGTATTTTGCCTGAACATTTTTTTCTCCCTTGTCTTGCTAGAATAGAGAATTGCTCTTTTGCAGGTCTATTCTCACTGCTATTCCCCTGGCTTGAGTGAAATATATATGAGATGACTCAAGAGTTTGAACTCTCGGTATGTGTTTCTAATACAAAGTCTCCGTGTGTCTGGGGACTTAAGACAGATATTTAATTTTAGATAAGAAATACTGGTGACATCATGCCTTTGATTTCTTTGCCGGATATCTGTGCAGCCTGCACATGGTGAAGCTGTTCAGCCATAGCAGCCTCATCACTTTTAGGAAGCTGCTTAATATTCAGCAGAGGTGCAGAGCAGCAGGCAGCCACTGGTCCTCTTGGGTGGTGCTAAGTGGGAGTGCGCCAGACAGTAACACATATGTAAGGGTAAATAAAGGATACTGCAAAGAAAACTGGGGTTTCTAAGTTTCATTTTTGTGCAGCTGCTGCATCCCCAGGACAGCAAAGCTCTAAGCAGGGCACATCAGCTTGAGGGTCAGCTACCCTTACCCCAAAGCCACCTTGCAGATGTTGGTTTATGCCCCCTCAACACACACACACTGGAGAGGCTGAATTTAGCCTTGCCATCAGTGACTTCAGCTTCCCACAGCAGCAGATGCTGGCAAGTGCATCCAAGCAGAAGGAAGCATGCACATAACAGCTTCATTTTTAGCTTTACAGATGAAAAAAAAAAAAACCAAAAAAAGGCATGTCTTCATTTTATTTTGAAACCTGACTAACTAAAAGCTCATATGCATGGAGGTAAGCTTGAGAAAAAAAATCAGACTCCTGCAGCAACACCTTTTAGTCGAGACCATTTTGATGACATTACGGTGACAAATATTCAGCCCTTCCTACGATTTTATGCCTTCCTACACAGCAGGTGTTATCCAAGAAGATCTAGGAGAGCTATTAGCATGGATAAACAGGGCATAAGACAGGAAATAAAATTTAATTGCTGAGACACGAGTCAAAGTGCCTTATTTGCACGTCAACAGAAACAGTTAGTATGTGGGGCGTCTTACCAAGGGGTCCAACATAGTCATCATTCTTCAGAACTCCAGTCACTCTTGAAACATCTTCCTAAAGTTTAATGGCCAATTCAGCCAGGAGTTATAAACTTGCTGCAAACAGTATGATCATCACTTTGGCCTACACGAAGGAAACCCTCCTCAGCACACCCCTTTGAGCTTGTTAAGGGGCCTCTAAGCAACATCCACATGTGTTGCTGTTACTTCTCCAATTAGGGACCAGAGTTACATCCAGGTGGGCACAGAGCTGATTAAAGCAGCTCCTAGCCTTCATAGAGCATACTTATGTTGTGTTTACTTTTTTCCCCCTAGCCTTTGTCAGGTGCTTCTCCTAATTGCACTAAATGAATAATGAACAAAACTGTAGACTGAGAGAGTTTGGTTGGTTTGGCCTGTAAAAGGGAAAGCTTAGGAGTGATGTAATTGCAGCTTTCTGGTACCTGAGGAAGCTAAAAAGAAATATGGAGAGGGACTATTTGCTGACTTACCAGTTCTGCAGTGATGGGTTCAATGGTTGTGAGGCACAGGTGCCCTCAGCATCCCTCTCTTCTGAGCCCATGCTCTTGAAGGTATAGCCCAGGGTGCTGACATGCAAAGTTTATTCCCCTTTTCACACTGCCAGCTGGCAAGTAATTTTCCAGGCCTGCCTAATACTATTGTAATTTTCTTATGTTAATAAAATATGGTTGGAAAAAAAAAATCACAAGTGTGAAGCATGGCTGAAGACTCAGCAGGGGTGTTTCCTCAGTTCCTCAGGGAGCCAGCAATTCCTTCTGACCCTGCAACAAGAGACTGTCTGTGACAGGCTTTTCTTTTTTTTTTCTTTTTTTTTTTTTCTTCCTTTCTTTAAAGTGTAAAACAGCATAACATCTTACTAAAGCTCATTGTACATCACCTTATGGGTGTATTGGGTCAGGGAGTCTGTGGGTTAATCCCATAATGGGTATTGAAGCGCTAATTACAACTACGTTTAAGACTCCACCTCTTTCTTCATTGTCCCACACAGTGCCACTTGCTGTATTACCTGTGGTGAACTGCAGCACTCAGTTCACCTTCTCTGGACACTCCTTATTATTTTATAGGTCTCTAACATGTCACTTCTTCTGTGCCTCTGCACTAAAAATATTTCTAAATGGCTCCTAACAGGAAAGTCTCTGCTTTCATTTAATAAATCCGTTTAGTCTCCTTGTTCCTTGGGCCCCGGGAGAAGCAGTATGGTCCAAAGAAAACACATGCCATCAATTGGGAACCTGGGATTAAGCCTCCTTGGCATGTTATACCCTCAAACTCTCACTGTAGCCCAGCCACTTTCCCAGCTGCAATGCACAGTGAGCAGATGTTTTCCTTGCCCCCTTTGACCAGGCTTTCCTCAAGCTGTTGCAGGGGATATGGCCCATGTGACCGAGACACGATTTACCTGGAACTGGGATTTTCTCATAAGATAAGGCAGCAGAACTCACCACCCATCCATGAGCTCCTGCCTTTGCACTGGCTGGTGGCTCCTTGTTGCTTTGTTAAACCGGCAGCAGTGTTTCTCAGCACTGGGATATTTATGCTGACTTTGACACACTACCACTCAGATCTCCCGTATTAGGGTTGCATTGTTTTTTATGTGAAATATTGCAGCGGCTAATTGCAATTACCAGAAAGCATACACAAGAGAGCTTGTTGATTGCCAGTAGACAAAGACACTTTGGAAATCTTGGATTTCGCTATAGATGAAAGCCTATAAATTTTAAAATAGAAACCACGTTATCGTTTACAATTTCCGTTTGCGAACAAATTCTGCTAAACAAAATTGGCGGCTGATTAAGTAAACATTTATACATAAATAAAACAGTGAAGATCTCTTCAGTTATTGAGATGCAGCCAGTTCAGTCTCTCGTAAATAATACAGTGATGAATTCTGGTGTTACAGTGCATGATAAAGCTACCTAGCCTCAAAGTCTTAGGCAAACTAATCCATACGCATGAATCAATCAGTTCATTTTAGTCATACCAGCGTTATATAAGTGTCACCAAAATCAATGCCTGAAAGATATAGCAGATTAATAAGTCCTCATGCGGTACATCTAACTGGGATGCAAACCTACAGCAGATAACTCCACGCTGAACACAGCTACACAAGTAGTTTGAATAAGTCATTTTAATAGAAAACTCAAGGGCAGGCCTGTAATGAGCAGGCGCGGATGAGAAAAATCTGGTGCATTATTAATTTCAGACAATGCCGAGTTCTTTATCATAATGTACATTTTATTAATGCTTTCTGCAATAGCTTTTCATACCGGTTCACCACCAGGAGTACAGTAATTACAATGTATTAAGATTCATTCCATGCCTGAGGAGTAAGGAAGTCCAGTTACGATATGAAAAGCAAGTGAAATGTCGATCACTATTGACTCAGGGCTGGATTAAATCAAAACTCTGCTGGGTGGGTTTGGTAACAGCACCTCCCACACACAATCTTCAGTGAATAGCTGCCTCCCCCTTCTCATTGCTCATCTCCACGTGTAACCTGTGCGCCATCAATATGGATGCAGCGATGCAGTGGATGGGATTCATCATTTTTATTAGGATTTGGGGTTGGTCTGGCTCATCTTTACAACTGTCAGTTGCGGGGTGTCAGCCTCTTTGGGGTTGGAGAGAGAGAGAAACATTGAAGGTTGTTGTAAACGCATCCAAGAATAACTCTTCTAGACATAAAGGCAAGGGTATAAGGTACGGGATGATGGGATTGTCTGGGGAGAGAAACTAATAGTGAGTGCTCCAATGCAAAAAAATCCACCACTCAACCCAACCCAGGCAAGTTCTGCTTTCCTTCAATCTAGTGAAAAACCAGGGAATATCTTCTTTCCTGTAATCGCAGTCCCCACTTTTTCCCCCATGCTGCACCTCAAATCTCCCCAGGGTCAGGAAGCCTCAGGCTCAGGATTTAGCATTGCCCTTTGTGGCTCTAGAAAGGATAAGAATGGTCCCCTCATGTCTGTGAAAGATTGTGAACTTCCAAATGTTTTGGAGGTATTATTTTGCTTAATACACTGGCTGACTGTCAGCACATTTCCGGCACAAAGACAGGGTGGGTTGTTCATATTTTTCATTATTTTTTTCCCTGGAAAAAAGGCTACCATTCACAGGGGAGGAAACCAAAGCCTCCCCAAGATGATGGTCACCTTGCCTGGGAACACTATACAAGGCTGGAGAAGTGGGCAAAGGAAGAGGTGTCCACATGTGGCAGATGAAAGCAGAGTGCCTCCTGTGCACTGGTTTGATAAAGAAACGAATGGCCTGATAAGTATATAAATCACTTGGCACTGGCAGCTGTTGGGTGTTAATGGTAACAGCAGCCACACAGAGCTCGATGACAGACGAGGTATTCAAGTACTCAAGAGGAAAAGACTATCCCTGCAGCTCACCTTGGACCACTGCAAGCAAATTACCACTCCAGAGGCCCACACCCCTCAGGGATTGGAGGCAGCTTCCAATTTCTGCTGGTTGCCCACTGCCCATTCCTTGCAAAGGTAAAGGGGCCTTGGCCCCAACACTATGCTAAATATGTGCAACAGCTGTTTCAGGCTATCTGGCTTCTGCATGGGGAAGACGCTTCACCTTGGCACTGCTTTCCTGCAAAATGCTAAGCTGAAGAGAGACTTCTATGTCCAGAGAAAGTTACCTGGGGTAATTTTCAAAAATGTCTGTTTTCTTCTCAAGTACGGGTTTTTTTCTGATTTCAATTTCTAATTTCATTCTTTTTTCCTAATTTCCCTGCACTGCATGAATCCGAACAGTTGGACTCAGAGTAAATAAGGCATAAGGAAGCTTTGGGTGGTGAAGGATGAAAGGGAAACCCCAAAACTCCTGTCCAACTTCCAGGAGGTACCATCCTGCCAGCGCCCGTACCCGAGTGCAGCCCTGTTCTGCTGGCAGTGTTTGCAGATGGGCGCTGTTGTGCCACGGCAGGGGACAGTGGATGACAACTCAATGCAGAGCAGAGATTTATCAGCTCTCACTCAGCTAACACCATCCCCCTGCCTGCCAAGCCTCATTCCCCGGAGACCTGCGGACACTACTCCGCGCTCATGCTAATAAAGCTGGACCTGGCAGCGTTACTTACGACTCCTCAAATGTGTTTGGGAGTATAAACGGCAGCACAACACACACATCCGTTTTCTCTCCTCTCTCACGGATGCAGCTACACAGACACGGGGACCTGCACAGGCTGGCAGCCCCCCGAACCAGACACAGCCTTGCACACGCGTTTGCACAGACAGAGAACTGCACAGACAGGCACTGGCTGACATGAACACAGAACATGTCTAGGCATGCCTCCATTTACCCAGCCAAACAGTTGGCCCAACACCATTAATAAGCCTTCAGGGTTTCTTTTTTTTTCTTTTTTCCTNGATTTCTGCCCGCCCCACCCTCCCCCCTCCCACAACTGCACCAAGCAGTCCAAGTGCTCTGTGGACTGTAGCTGAGCATTTACACCGGCGGAGACCATGGCACCAGTGAGTTCACCCTGTTTACAGGGACTAGGGAGAAATGTCTGCTGAGTCCTCTGCTGGACAGGTCCGTCCTCCTTCAGGTGCCTCCTGCACCCGCGGCGACGGCACAGCTTGGCTGCGGGAGCCCACGCCAGCCTCCAGCAGGCAGACCCCGTGGGTTCCCATATATCCATCCCCAGCTGAGCTGATTGAGAAACGCTATCTTCAAGATACTAAGGCTCTTTTTTTTTTTTTTTTCAAAAAAATATCTCTATTTACACAAGACAGTAAAATCTGAGCAGCTTTCCCCCGAGAAGCTTTGGCCAAGTGGAGCTGCTGCTGGACACACGCGCCGGTCCCTATTTACAAGCAACAGCTTCGCTTGACAGTACTCTACTGGCACGTTCAGCTTCTTCTGGTGTAAGGACTACTTCTCTGTCCCTCTGGTCCTTCCCTTGTTGGCTCTTCGCACTGACAGGTCTGTATTTACAACAGCAACCTGGATCCGGCAGGTTCCCCTTTATGCAGCCCAGCTTGTGAGCATGGAGAGGGACTCAGCATGGTGGATTAAGCACACTCAGCCACCTTTAAGTCTTATCAAGTTGCAAAGTCAATGTGTGGAGCAGGTGAAACGGATTTCTTATTACAAAAGACAATTTTCACCTGCTCTGCTCATCTTCAAAAAAGAGACGAGCGACCAAACGGTGAGGGCGCTTCCCAGGGTGCTGCCTTGCATGGGGCAGCTGGAATCTCAGCCGGGCTGTTCTCTCCTCGGGGATGCAAGGGTTTGCTGAGGGTTTGGTCAAGGCTAGTTTCTCCGGCCTCTCCTGTTGCGCGATCCCAAGTGAGGGATGGGTGAACCGAGGCACAGAGGAGCTGAGGCGGTGCACTGGCACGGGCTTGCCGGGGCAGGCTCATGGGGTCCCCAGGCGCTAGATGACACTGTCCTCCATGGTGACTCGCCTGAAGACTGGCTCCTGCTTGGGCGTCCTTCCGCTTTCTGTGGAAAACAAGGGGAGAGCAGGTAAATCCCCGGAGCAGGACCCTGCAACAACCACCAGCTATTTTCAAGATCATTTCCATCCCCAAACAAAGCATGGATGCCTGGACTTGCCTTGAAAAGGAAGGCTTGCTCAGGGAAGGTGAATGTACGAATGGGTGAGCATCCCATCGGGAATCTCCTCCCACCCTTTTTTCTGAATTTGGTGCTACACTTTTGCCTGGCTTTGGGCCCACATGAGCCAGTTGTTTGCTGTACAGCAGCATCGGCCAGTGCTGCCCGCTGCTCTGCAGAAGAAGAGTGACACTGAGGTACTTCTTTGCTTCTCTGGGTTTAGCACACCACAGGGCTGAGCTGCAGCCACCAGTTTGTATCAACCCAACAGGGCTTGTCTGAGCAAACTGCATTTTCTGTTGTGTCCCCCCCCCCTTAATAATAAATATTCAGTATAAATGACTGCAGAGTAAACAGATTTGTTTTGATATCAGACATTATCTGAAGGGCACTTTACATCCTGAGTGCTCCGCTTTACAGCAGCCTCTATAATCACTGCAGCCCCAGGGAGGAAAGCGCCTCCTTTCACAAGCTCACGTTGGGAGGACACAGCCAATGTGCTTTGGGGTGACCACATGCAGGCTTTTTTATAAATAATATTTCAGGGAGATCTTAAGATAGGCTAATCACATTCAAGAAGGATCAAGAGTTATTCTGGAGCCATTTTCTAAGCATAAATAATTTCACGTTATTTCCCACCCTCCCAAATATACGCTGTTCTCTACGGCATCATAGATATTATCACAGGAAAAGTGGAGGGGGCAGAAATAGCAACTTTTCAGGCATCTCCCAGGTTGGTTATTTTGGCTGATTACTGGGGTTTTTTCTGAGGAGGAGGGATTTTCATCCTTTCCTTGTTTCTCATCTCTTTTTTTTTCTTTTTTTCCTAAGTAGTGGGATGCATTTTCTCCTTTCACTTCCACTGCTGTTAGCTCGGTGGGCTGCTTTGCATTGCAGTACAAACTGCCAGCAGTAGAAGATGCCTGGGTGCACAGTGTAAAACAAAAATCAAAAATCCCACCTATTTAATATGTAGCACTCTTCCTGGCTGACAGCAACAGCAGCTTAAGCAATGAGGCCTTTTATCTCTAAGTTTGAATAAGCAAGCAAGGAGGTGGGTGAGGGGAAGGTGACCAAAGGGCAGAGCTGAGATGCTTGCACCAAAAAAAATCCTCTCCTATTTATCAGGAAGGCACCCTCTCAAAAAAAAAAAAAAGCAAACAAAAAAACAACCCAAAAACAACAACAAAAAAAAACCACCAAAAGGCTGCTTTGTGACAAACCATAAAACCTTATTCTTTTTTTTTTAGGTGACGAAACCAGGGGCTGGCCAGAGCAGGTACCCTATAGCCACAGCAAAGCTTTAGCTTGCCTCAAATCTGCCTTCCATCACACACGGTTCTAATTCCCTGTAACCTTGCACTTCTCTCCAGCTGCCTACAGAAAGCACCTCAGAAACTTTCTGGCATATTTCAGCCAAAGGACAAAGCCTTGCCAGAAATTACGGGCTTTTTCTTTCAGCTGCCCTCATGCAAAGTCCCTCTTCCCACACCCCCTCTGCAGCTTTTGTGTGACCAAGTCCTCAGAGATGCTTGGGGTGCAGTGCTGCTGGCTTCCCAAGTGGAATACCCAGACATCCTCCACCCAATTTGCTGACCCCTTGGTTTTCAACATTCATCCTCCAAAACCATTTTTCAGTGGATATTACCACAGACTCGTGCCTGCTGAAAGGCGAAGCCTTTGCTGCCAGCAGGACACAAAGGCTGCAGGGCTCATGTCTGGAGCGAGCTTTCCTGCCACAGGGACCCAAATTTAACTCTGCCTGAGATGCTTCCGAGAGAAGTTGGAGAAGACAGGCTGAAAACAGTTTTATTATTGCCATAATTTACCCATCGAGCACCCTTCTGCTGGAAGTAAACCTTCCAAAGTTGTAACACAAGATGCAGTCGATTATAAGTGGCAGTCAGAGATATTTGGTCATCTGTACAAATACTCCCACCACACCTGCTGAGGAGGTTGTGCAGCAGCTATGTTTGTGTCTTCAAAGTTGCTGTTTGGGGTTTTAAGCAGCACTGCTAAAATACCAAGCATTTGCTTCCAACACATAAAAATTGCTCTGTATGCCAATGTTTTTTGTTTATTTATTGAGGTTTTAGCTTGGGGTTTTTACATGTGTACAGTGTATTTAGGGACTGAAATATAAGAAAAGAAAATATGTGGAGGGTAAAGAAATAAAAAGACAGCAAATACTTAGGATGATTCTTTTTTTGTTCTTGGCATTTTCCTGAAGAAGACTATCACCATCTGTCTGGCATACCAAATACAATAAACAGTAAGCACCTGTAAAAAGCTATTTTGATGTGAAAAAGGAAGATTTCCAAGCTATCCTGGCTAGTCTCAATATTTCAGCTTTAAACAGACTGCCTCTTCTGAACTGGGATGGTAAATGATCTGGCGTGTGATCCGTGCATCCCCAGGGCTTGCCAAAGCCTTTGGAAGAGCAAAACTGGCGCTAAGCCAGTGCTGAACAAAACGTCCCTCAGTCCAGAAAGGGTAGTGCTGCTGCCTCCTGGGGTACTCCAGTGCCCTCCCCTGACTGCCCTGCTAATGCCCCCACTGAGGATAGTCACTGAACAATCCCTCATTGCCTTCCCCACTGATTAGTGGGAGCACTAATCACATATTTTTTCTGGCTTCAGCTTTACACTGCGGGATGTCCTCCATGCCGTTACCAGAGAGCCTGCAACAACATGACATTTATATAATGTTCATGAGCCCAGACTATTTAAACCCTAAAATATTCATTAAATAAAATTTGCATAGAGTCTAGCTGAATGCAGCAGATAGCTAAAAATAAAGTACTTTTCTTTCTAAAGGTAATAAGGAGGAGATCGGGGTGTGACAGATGACCAAGCCCATGCTCTTAGGCTTTCCTGAAACAGGTTTTTAATAAGATGAGCTATCTTTCTATCTCTGTTGACTAGGCAGTTCTGCAGGGTATCGTATTCTTCATAACCTACTGAGATCAAGAGCACACGGGGGTGTGACAGAGAGGCCAGCTGGTCAGGAAAGGGGGATGCAGGCAATAGGGACACACACAGAGACACAAAAGGACCCCCAGGAGCTGAGTGCCTCCCACCATTACCACTGTTTCCCCTGGCCCTCCGATATATCTCACTGCTTATTACCTGGGGGCAGGGAGGAAGGAAAAAGATAGGTTACCATCTACAGATGTCAAGGAATTAAAAGCAATCAACAGGCAGAAATGAACGGCACCATGGCAAGTAATATTGCCTACACAGTGCCTCCGAAGCTGTGTTGAATACCCCCCCTTCCCAGCAACCATCCGGCCTACATGGTCTTTCTAGGCATGTCTTTTGCCTTGTGCCGCTCCTTTACGTTTTGGGGAGATTTTACAGTCTCTTATGGCTCTTGCAGAAAATGGGTAGGAATTGCCTGTTGTAGTCAAAGTGTCCTTAAGGAGTAAACCGCTGTGTCAGCTCTTTATGGGGTAGTCTACAATGGGATTACATAGGAAAAATAACCCAATCCTGCACAAATTAGGAGTGAAAAAAGGGATTCATAACTTCTAAAGCGGCCTAAGATAATTTTCAGGAAAATGCAAAGCATGGAGCCTTGCACTTCTCCATCCCCCTCTTCCCACCTGCAAGAAAGGCCTTCTGAAAGGACAACTCAATCAACAGTTCAACATTAACAATTCTCACTCCAAACATGCCTGGCAGCTCATGCTTCCCAAAGGTGGCCCTGTGTTTCAACAAATGGTCTGTGTATCAGTTGATGTTCTCATCAGATCAAGCACTACCTGTTGGCCTCTATTTTGTTTGTTTTCAGCTGAAAGTGGGATTCTTGTTGCAGTTGAATGATGAAGCTTTCATCTTCTCCCTATAAGGCAAATCTGGTTTGTTTTTTTTTTTTTTTTTTTTGCTTTGTTTTGTTAAATGGACCCTAGAAAAGATCCCTTGAGTACAGGGCTGATTATCCCCTTCAACCCAGCCTACAAAGTTATGTGCCCCAAGCATGAGTATGGATTTAATACCATAATCACTACTGCCTTTTCATCAAGCTATTTTCTCACACTCTTGCCTTGGCTCAGCACTGAGAAATGCCTCAGAAGTTGTGTAGCTTTCCCTCACACCCCAGGAGCATTGTAGGCACCAAGGAATTAACAGTGAGTTGATTCTCACATGCTGCGGTCTGCACGGACGACACCACTGCCACTCACGTTAAGAACTGTATGTAGTGAGCTACTTATCAACAAGCACCAGCCTTCACCATGCCCATAATCAACTGACACAACAAAATCTGTTCTCAGGGGGAAAAAATGCCATAAATAATCTGCATCCTGCTCCCCTGCATGAAACCCCCCCCACTACATTACAGTCTTAAACTGGTTTTGGCTTAATAAAATTAATAATGTATTTTCCCTCTACTTTTGTGATTCAGCTGTTTTCAAAGCTGTACGAAGCACCAACAGTGAATCCTGTGATTTCAGAACAGCCTGGGGGCAGAAATAATCAGCTTGAAAATAAATAGCATTTTTTTGCAATCAAAATGCTAATAGATATGGGTAGGCTGGCAAAAAGAAGGGATGGAGAAGAGGGGAAAAACAGCCTACACACTGATAAACCTGAAAGACACAAAAAGGCTGGGGAAGAATGACCATTTGTAGTAAGGGAAGTTAAAGATTTTTCCGTAGGACAAAACCATCCCATAGCAAATCCACCACTGGTTTGTTCTTGCAGAGTTTCAGGAACACTGGTAAATGCCATGTTGATCACCTGCCTCCCACTTCACCATGATGGTATTTGCTAGGGTGTACCTCACCCTCTGCATGAACTTAATTCCACCATACCCCTGAAAAACTATTTTTTGAGTCTAATATAGTAAGAGTTTTTACTTTCTCCAAAATAAGAGGTACCTCAGTTATTTAAAGCCTCAGCAGCCTCTCTTGAGCTGCTACATGGATTGTTATGACCACGCGGGTGTGAAGTGCCTGCTGTGCCTGCAAGAGTGGGTCCACCATGCACTGTCCAGTTCCATCGCTGCTGGTATGGAAAATAAAATGAAACAGGGAGGCAGCATCAAGAGCAAGAGCATGACCTGGCTGGCCAGTGGCTGTTCTGCTGTGAAGTCAGGTGATTCCCCGATATTCCAATAGGAAATGCTCCCTTGTGGAACATGGCAAGAGGCACTGCTGTGATCAGTGCTTGGTCCCACATGGAGTTTCTTCCCCAAGATGTTTTGGCCAGAGTGGCTGCAGGAAGGACTCAGGTGACTCAAACCAGACTCTTTTTTAGGCCGTGAATACCACCAAATACCACCACTCCTGGTTCTCCTTCCCAACAAGACTCTGCAGAGAAGCACTGAGCAGCATTGCCCCAACACGAGGACAACCCTGGGATGGAGCAGAATTGCTCCACCGCTCTGCTGGTGCTTTTATCCTCCAGCACATGTCTCCAGCATGTTAGACAAGACAAATCTTGTCTAACATGCACCTCACCCACCTGCTCCAAGTCTTTTGGCTTTTACCCAGCATGACAGGACTTGGATAGGTGCAGCTTAGATGGAGGCAGCACCAAGCCCCTAAGCCCAGGGCATGGGAGGGCTTTGTGAAAAATCACATACTGAAAATTCATTACTAATCATATCCACAGGTGGTTATTTTCCCCGTCAACCCTTCTAGCCTATTTTGTGGCTTTCTATATTCGTGATTGCCCTCACGGGATTTGAAGAAGGAGGCTGGAGGAGAGCAGCAAAGTGCCAGTGGGCCATTGGCAGAGGTGGAACAGGAACGACGACGTGGCCAAGGATGGTGATGGCGCTTGGCAGATGCCCGGAGCAAGAAAATAACGAGACAGCAAACAACGACCGAGAAGGCCTAACGGGGACTTGTTTTACTCTTTGACATGCTACCAGCAGTTTTTAATCTCAGTAAAACCCAAATTAAAGAAAAAAAAAAAAAAAAGAAAATTAAGAAAAAAAATAAACCATTACAATGATTAAAAGATACGACACATGAAACACTATACTCAAATTATCCGCATGTCGTTGGCTACTTTATACAGTAGGCACAAAACAGACCTAGAATCACCTGCAACAAATGTCAACCAGTGTTGTTCTCGCCCCTAAACAAGTACCACCAGCCTTATGTTTCTAGTCAGCCACAGCTGCATAACCTTTGTGCTTAAATTTTCAGTTTAGGCCTCCTTTCTTTGGCAGTGCTCACCCATGCCGTAAAGGAGTGGAGACTCATACTGAAGACAGTAATGGAGAGAGGAACAACAACGACAAAAAAAGAGAGATTAATTGTACAGTACATACATACAGCATCTTCTAAATCGTGATCAGTTGTTTATTGGTTGGCAAACAAGCTTCACTTTTACAACAAATATTAGTAATGAGGTCATTCAACTGTTGAGACCGTACAAAATGGATCATAAATTAAAAAAAAAAAAGGAAAAAAAAAGAGAAAAAGAAGAATAATTCATACTCCGTGCTGCTAATTTACCTCCAGAAAGCCTATGTTACTTAAAAATCCAGTCAAATAAATAAATTTCCTGTTAGGAAAAATAATGAACAGAGGACTTTTTTTTTTTTTTAATTAAAAATCACTGCAAAGTACTTTTTAGCTCACTACGTGTCAATCTATTTTCTTCTTAACCACTGCAGTACAAGTGCGTAAACCGGGGACCAGACTGAGCCGAGAAGGCCCTTTGCTCCTCCAGGGAAATGGCCGTCTCCTGTAGAACCCCCACCACGACTATAAAACCTCCTCTCAGTCCCTGGATGTGACCCGAGGGCCTGGCTGTGGGGCTGCTTGCCAGAGATGCTTCACAGGATTATCGTCACGATCGGTTGTGCACTGACAATGAGGAAGTTTGCCCTGCTCTAGTCTGCCAAAAGGTCTGCTGGCAACATGCCGGCTGAAAAAGGTTATACCGCGAGGAAATTAAAAGACTGCCTTGGCTGAAAAGAAATGGTGATGGTGTTACTAAAAATGGTCCTTAGAAAGTGATGTTTGGTTTTTTTTTTTTTGCCCAGTGAGTTTTTTTAACTGGGATGGGGAGGGGACAGAGAGAAGGAGCAGTGGAAGAGGCAAAACAAAATTTAAAAAAAAAAAAAAAGGAGTTATGAAAAACCTTGCTCCTACTGGTAGACAAACTTACAAGACCAGCACAACAGAAAAAAGTTCTTATTTTTTTTTCCACTACATTAACAGGGACGCAAGTTCTGGAGGAACAGAAAGCAGACTATATGTGCAATGCTAGTATCTGTACATTACATAGAAATTGTTCGCTTCTCTTTTTCTGCCATTAGTTTTCATCATCCGTTAATACAGCAAAATGTAAAATATGCCTTTAGCACAGGATTCTAGGATTCCCTTCCGTCTCATTAAATTTGTTTATGTTTTGTTTGCTCCCGCAGCAAAGGGCGCTGCAGTGAAACCAAGTTGTGAGTGACCATAACCCATGATGTGATCTGGATTGGTAAGAAAGAGTTTTGCTAGCTTGTTTTACACAGCGCTCCCACCTAGATGCGTCATCGCTACTAGTTTCAAATGCACATTTTTGGCCTTTTATTATTTTTTTTTTCCCTCTTAAGTCAGGTCCTCGGTATTAAGAGCAACACAGCATCAAGGATTGTTTAAACAAACACGGCATAACTTGAGAAGGCCACGAAATGTGCCGTTATCTATCTCTTTCATTAACATAATGAAGTCTGTCTGGAGGGAAGAAGGATGGGAAGATAAGGGGGCAGCAGTTACTGTCCTCTCCGGGCCGGCCTAAAAATTCCAGTAAAAAAAGTCTGAGAATTTCCTTTTGAACAGCATGAAGATTTAGGAGTACACACAATATTACCACTGTTTGGATTAACTCAGAACAGTAAACCGAGCATTATGGAGAGGCTTTTAGTTGTCTCTTTGCTTAATTTTTGCTGAATCTTCTATAGACTAGTGACCAAGTGAGCGGGTCCTTTTGCATTGCCGTCCGGGGAGGTTCCCTCTTTGTTTGGCGGGACTATAAAACCGTCGCTGCTGCCTCGACCTAGCTGGTAGTAAGTGTGTAGCTGATGGACGTGGTTCCTGGAGCCAAGATTGGGCATGCTTTTGTAGTAAACATCGTCGGCATCGCCACCGCCGCTTTTCGCTGGTGGAGGATCGGTCTGGGTGCTGGCGGTGACACTTTCCGTCATGGGCATGCCAGCCAGCGCGGGCATACTGGTGTAGAGAGAATCCCTGTTGGGCGACTGCAGGTCGTCCGTGTGCTCGTTGGTCAGCAAAG
The DNA here is from genome assembly GCA_013397975.1 of Machaerirhynchus nigripectus. Taxonomy (NCBI): domain Eukaryota; kingdom Metazoa; phylum Chordata; class Aves; order Passeriformes; family Dicruridae; genus Machaerirhynchus; species Machaerirhynchus nigripectus. The sequence continues at coordinate 606,706 of VZRQ01004341.1, forward strand.
GGAAAAAGCTCTCGCTGTTGTCTTGCGGGATGCGACGCCGACTGTAGAGGTGGGGCTGGTGGTTGTCCGCCGAGTACACCCGGGGAGGCAGCAGTGGGGCGTCCGACTCCTCGTGGATGAGCTCCAGGCCCAGGCTCTCCTCGTGGGTGAAGGAGGTGGCGTCATCCAGCACGATGGCGTCGTCCTCGCTCCCGCCGCCCACGCTGTTGACGAGTTTGTTCATCAAGTTGCGGCTCTGCTCGCTGGAGCGCTCATGGTTGTTCAGGTAGGAAGGGATGTAGTTGGAGGTGAGTTCCTTCAGGATCTTTTTCTCGAGGGCGTTCTCCGTGTGGTTGTACCCACGGTCAAGGATTTGCACGCAGTTGCTGAGGTACTCGCCGCTGGCGATGCTGTAGCTGTTGCCGTGATTACCATTCAGTGGTAGAGTATCCGTGACACTTGTATCCCTGGCATTGTTCAGAAGCCCCTCTGAAAAACATTACACAAGAGAGGGTGACTTGTACAAACAGGACACTCATGCGGGACGTGCACACTCAAACCCCCTTCCTAGGCTGCCGCGGCTGCTGGGGCTGGGCAGCAAGGAGACCATTGCGGCCAAAACGGGAGGGCGCAGCTCCATCTAACCAGCTGATGGTCAAGGGCTTCCCACCAAAAAAAAAAAATGGAAAGCACGGTCAAGTGTGTGACTTGATGTGGCAACATCCAGCCAAAAGGATAACCTCTCCTGGCCAGCATTCTCCTACACCTTTTGCGCTTTATGTATTCCTGGGGGAGCTGAAAAACAGATGACCCTGGGCTGGTCCCAACTGTCCTGGCTGTAGGAGCTTTGGAGGAAGGGGGCAGTTCCTCCCAGTTGAGGGAAAAGTATTTGCAGCCCAGGCTAATCACTACCAAAACTTTGTTTGGGAGTGGACTCTTCCTAGATGAAAAAGAGTCTGCTTTCCCCTTTTGCTGGGCAGGCTGTCAGGATAAATTAAGACACAAGGACGGAATGGCAGGATCCAGGGATTAGCAAGGTGGAGGCACAAAGTGCTTCCTGGCCCAGGATTTTCTGGAGCAAGGCTAAATGCCCTACCTCTGTTGTACCCTTAAGGGCACAACCAAAATTATTTACTCCACACTGGCCAGGTGGGGATTTTCTAATACAATTAATGTTGGAGGCAGCTGTCCTGAGGTCTTGTGAAGCCTTTAAAAATAGCTCCTACTCCACCTGCAAAGTTAAAGCAGTGGGTTCAGCAGAGGGTACAGCAAGTACCATCACTGCCATGGGATGGTGGGCTCATGGGAACCTGAGAGGAGTAACAGGGTCTCAGGGTGCCCCTGCTCAAACTGCCTATCGCATCTCCATGGGTGTCTCAACGCTGACAACGTAAAGCTGGAGCTCAGCTCTTTCCCAAAGCACTGAGGGAGATGGCAGGGAAGTGCTTTGAGAGCAATGCCAGCATGAGTGGGCAAGGGAGAAGAAAATCAGGCCCAGCAGTTAAGCCACCATGCTTTCTTTTTTGGGATTACTGGCCTCCACAGAAGGAGAGCAGGCATGGGGATGCATGAAGTAACTTATTGACCTCTCAGCAAAGGGCTTCAGGCATTGCCAGAAACTGGCAAGCAACTCCCAGCAAGACACAGTGGATCAGAGAAGCCATTAAACTGACAATTTCAGATAACAGTTGCTCATACCATGCTTAGTACATGGCATGTGTACCTTCTGAAAATACAGGATTCAGTCTATATCTGCGATGGAGTAGTTGCTGTATGTCAAGGGCTGGAAAGCGCTACTGAAGGCTTCTTCTTGCTTTTGAGTGAAATGCCCCAAATGTGTCGGTCACCTTTTAGGTTTCTGAAGCTTAGAGGGTGCTGCTGTATCCTGGGTTTCCCAGCAAATGAGGGAGCTATGCCAAAAAATCAACTAGCCATCACAGACATAGAGCAAAGCCGTTGATTTTCACGGTGAAAGCTCTCCAACCGAGTCACGATGCTTGGGGAGAAATGAAAAGTGAGCATTTTTGGGGGAGGGCCGTATGTAATGGGTGACAGGTACAACAGGCTCTGTTTGATGGTTACGTTGAGAAACTTATGCATTGAGGCACTGAGCACTGTGCTCCTGCTGCCAATGCATAGATCTGGGGTTTGGTGCAGAAATAAAATGGGAGGCATTGCAGGTGAGAACAGAGTGGGGGCTGCAATGGAACACGCTGTATAAAAATGTCATGACCTCACAAATAAAAACGTGACTTTAAAAAAAAAAAAAAAAAGCATACACAACTAAATGAGAAACTATGCTGGGTAAACAATACCACAAAAATGAGAAATAAACAAAGAAAGCATAATCTAATCTCATCTATATATGTACACATACATATATATACACACACATACATACACACGCATACACATATATATTCATATGTATATTCATAGTCTTTTGATTTCAGAACTGTGAGATTAATTTCCTTTATTAACTACATCATCTATATGTGATGCAATAAAAGTGAACTAAAAAAAATTACATTTGATATGCAATGTTTAGCTTTACTCCCATACTTGTCTCTCTGTAGGGCTCTAAACGACAGCATGAAGAAAAGGAAAGAAAAAACAACAAGTAAGCTTACAGCGACAGTAGGAGAAACATGAGTAAAAAGCAGATTGATGATATGCAGAAAAGAGAGTTAACGGAAATAATTTCCACTGCCCAGAATACATGAATTTGTTACAAGGTTTATTTCAGGTTAAAAATATTGACATTTTAGACAGAAAAAAAAAATTTACGCGCAATATTCAATAGTCTACATTTTTATTTAAAAAATTATCACATTTAAATTGTTTTCCAATGCCATTATAAAATGTTCAGCGTGCAACACAAATGAAGAAATAATGCCAGGAAATTTAAGAAAAGTCTAAAGCTGGTAACGGTCATGCTTGAAAAGACAGGCACTGTCATTGTCACTTCCAAGGTCTTAAAATGAATGGCTTTACTTACTGTTTGTTATAGTAACCCCTGGCAGTTGAAACTGAAATCTGTTTCCTTGCTAAAAATGTTTTGCCGTCCATCTTTTGCAACAGTGCTTTGTAAGAGTATGACTTTGCTCATCATGGGGCTGCTGGCATTTTATGAACTATGGTTAATTCTGATTTTTACTTTAACCAAACATATGGCAAACTACATGGACTTGGCAAAAAAAAAAAAAAGTAAGAGGAATAGTAGTTTGAATAATGGCATTGCTAAATGAAGCTGTTAAGAGAGGCTTAAAACAAGAAGAGTCAGAGAATAAGATGAAGAGGCAGTGATAACGCTCAGCTTCCCACTCTTCAGTGGTCTGTGGAACTTGGATTTTAACTAGAGCTTGTTAATGGTCATTAATGCTTGTTGAGACCTTTTCTCAAAATTAGTTCTGACAAAAGGTGTTGGGATGTTTTCCTTCATTGGAGAGACTGAACCATTGTCAGCTTCCAATGGCAGTGAGCACTCGGCCCTGCACCTACCACCTCCCCCTTCCTCTACACTGTGTCCTACCAAGGAATTGCTTATGCCACTGGGACATGGGATTTTGGCCTTTTAGGTTCTGATTCCCCGCCTCTTTCCATGGGTAATTTTAAGGACTTCCTGCCGGTGATGATTCTCTACCACAGATGTGGCAGCTTTGGCTTAGGGAGAGGTATTTTAAAACACCGAACTGGGGAGGGAAAAAGAAATGGGTGGACCAGATTAGTCCCTTGTTCCTTAGGGTGTCCTGCCCCATCCACAGCCATCATCAAAAGTAGTATATGAAGGTGCAAAAGAAATCATATCCTTAGTGATGTGGAATGAGTTAGTTGGATGGTGTCAGCTAACAATGCCTCATTGCATGCCAACCACAGCCAAGGCACACCCAGAGATGATGACAGCATCTACTTTTACAATGCACTAACCTGGCTTTAGCATTCCTGCTGGTGCAGCATCTGTAAACCCCACAGGGCCACCAAGACCACTAAGCCTGGTTGGTTTTGCTACTCTTCATTTCTGCCATGGGATCTCCTAATATTCACAGTTCATAATTGTCCAGGGACCTAACCAGTTTGAAAACTAGTATCTATGACCAGTTCTACGGTCATTAATTAACTTGCAGCCTCCTGAAAAGAATGGGTTGGGTTCTGCTCCCTCTGAAGTCAATGGCAAAGCTCCAGGAGTTAAAATGAGACCAGTATTCGTCCCACTCTCTTTCTTCACCTCCCATGGATGAAGCCTGGATAGGTTTCTCTGTTACTCATCTGACTGTGTTGAACAGAATAGCTCTTGCAAAAATTATGCTATTTCTGTGGAATAACATTCTGTTAGCTTAGGTAACTGTATCAGATTCTAGTACTAAAAATTTGAAGAACAAACAATTATTAAAATACATGTAACACACATTTCTGCTCAAATCACCTGGGTTCAGTTGAGGCACCCAGACTTGAACATCAGGACTCCTCTTAAGGCAAATGCTGACCCAGCATTACCTGTTGCCATTTGATTTAAAAGTCTCCCACACCTCAATGTTACCATGCAAGAAACTAGTCCGAACATCAAAGCTCATTTCAACATTTGCAGTACACCGAAACTCTTAAAATTCAGAGCATTACATGTTTAACAGTAGCCCCTTTTTTAAAAAGCATTCTTGGAAGCAAATTTATTGCACAATGTTAGCATAGTTTAGGAAATTAATAAACAGCAAAAAGGTCAAAACCACGTGTGCTTTCCTTGTGCTTTGAATGCAAATACCCTAGTGATACAGTTCAACATCTGTTTCTGTCAGAAACAACATGCTGCCATAGAGTACAAAGGGGGCTTTCCTGCTTGCATTATAACCATCATTATTTTCCCTCTCTTGGAGATCCTTTACTGGGAAGTGATGCCTTCATTGAGAGTGGAGAGCTGACAGAGTGCTGGCACACTTGCGCTGGAACGCAGTGTTACTCTGCAATGATTCAACCGCCTTACAAGTAAGACCAAAAGAAAAAAAAAATCCCATGGAAGTGGCAGAGCAGGATGGAGCCACCAAGAGACAGGAGCTGTCAGAGCTCCACACTCCCCATCTCCTTCTCAGGCCCTACTTAAACACATCTGCCTCTCCCTCATGGAAGCATCAGGACATCAGCTTACAAACATCGTCCCTTCCCACAGAAGCCAGAGCAGAGACAAACATGTAGGTGACAAGAGAGTGATTTCCATAGCAGAAACCTCCATTCGGTACAACTGACTCTGCCTATTTTCTGTTGCCAAAAGAAGGATATCAAAGATTATCTACATTCACTACACCTTTTTTTTTATTACTTCCTTTTCCCTAGCAGCACATATAAAACATATAAATGCAAACGGCAAAACATTTCTTATCTCAGCTCTGCTCTTTGGAGCTGGCCTTCACTTCTCGCTTCAGCTGTCATTTTTCTTAGAGATCAAGGGCAGTTTTATTTTGCATTTTACTCCCTGTGCAAACCAGTGCACTGCTGACCACATTTCTCCAGGCCATTTCAAATGAGAGCAGCTTTGGTGGCAAAGGCCAGTTTAGCTTCACTTACCTTCAGAGGTGTTCCTGTTTCTGAAATGAATGGTTTAACAAGGAAACGCGCTGACAACAAAGAGAGGGATGGATGTGTCCGACAAAACACACACACACACACAAGACCAAAACAATACAAAAGCAAGGAGACTGAATAAAAAAAAAAATCAAAATCAAAACACTATGAATGCTTTGAGTAAAACTGATAAGAGTCTTTCAAAGTGAATTTGATCGCTCATGGAAAAATAGCATCTGGAAGATGGAAAGATGCATTGAAATGAAAGGAAGGGGAGGGGATCTTTTTTTTGTGCCCAGTTCCAAAAAAAAAAGAGTGTGTGTGCGTGGGGAGAGAAAAAGAAAAAGGAAGGAAAAAAAACCATAAAGAAATGGGCCAAAATAAGCCACAGAAAATGGAATTCTCACTAGAAAAATTAGAGAGAAACTCCAGCACACCTTGTGCGTTGTACATGCTGACAGAAGGGTTGTTATAGACCGCCGATTCCCCGAGCAATGTATTATAAGGGTTGTTAGTGCCATGAGGACGAAGCAGAGCATTGGTTATAAGATGATTAGCCATGGCTCCTGGAGCAGCCCGATAGAAAGACAGAGAAAAAAACAACAAAAAAGGTCAATCAGGCAAATGTGGTATTAAAAAAAAGGGAAAAAGAACATTCAGAATGACAACAGTTGAAATAGTCCTGATTACAAGCAGCCAGCTAATTAGACTCGGAAAACTGTATGCCACTAAAGCAGAACAGATGTTACTGACGATGCACAAATCCAAACCAACGCAAAAGAAAATGTATCAGAAAGCGGATAAGCTACATTTATGGTGGTTCCCCAGTTGCTTGGAGTGTAAGCAAGGCTGCGCCCACATGCTTGCTACAAAGAAAGAAAGGAAGATGGCAGCCTACACAATGTGGGGGGAAAAAATCTCCGGAAAGTGCCAAATGAATAAAAAAAATATATATAATGACTAACAGACAACAGCACATTCAACTCCCACTATGTGCTAGGATCTCTTTTACCAGTCCTTCGCAACACATCTAAATCAAAAAAGCAGAATCAAAGAGAAAGGATGGAGAATGCAGCCTCTCTGAAGGCTCTCAGCATTTCTCAGACAGCAGCTGTTTTTCATGTCTAAGAGGGCAAGTTTCACTTTAACTACTTCTCTGATACCACCGTCAAGAACATCCACAAAGCACCCGAATCCATCTTGGAAGGTGAGAGCACTACAGCTCCATCAGGCATTTCTATCAGGAATGAGAGGGGCCACGAAGTGCATGTCTCAAGGCTCACTGTGTGGCCCACAAACACCTTGTTTCCCCACTGCCGCACCTCTTTGCTGCTCTTTCCAAGCACTCAGCCAGCAGTTGTCCTTTGCTTTTTGGTTTATCCCTTGGAGACGCAGCCTCTGAACTTGTGCTTTTCGGGCTCATCGCGGCTTGGCAGGTGGCTGCCAAAACCTACCCCAATTCCTATTGCAGGCATCAACCCAGGAAGCAAAGTCTCCCCCTACCTTTTAGCTGACCTACAGGATGGAAAACCCTTAAGCCCTTGCTGTGAACCTCTTCTATTCCCCAGAGACATGACCGAACTAAAAAACTTGTCCTTCAGGGCCATTCCCACTGAGGTCTAGAGCAGGAAGGATGAGCATGGTTTTTAACAGCCAGGACTAAACTCTTAAGACAAAACCTTTCCACCAGGAAAGTAAGTCACTGGTGGGGCAACTAGAGCTAGTTAGGACAGGACTGTCAGAGGGCTCAGGTGACCTGGCTGTCACCAAGATCCGAGAGCCTCAACCCAAAGAAGTAACTGAAAAGCCGATCCTCAAAACCAGTAACCCTTTCAGGAATACTTTTACCAGTGTCTGAGGCATGGAGACCCCATTTGCTTCTTTTAGGCATGGAGGTGGCCCTGTGCCGAGGTGAAGGCTGTCTTTGCAAGGCGTGTGGGGCTCTGGGTACAATCTCTTTCTCTGGGTGGAGCCGCTGAGGATATATAAGCCCTGAGGGCCTCTGGCTAGTACAAATCCCCTTTGCAGGGAGTTCTCTGAAAGCTCACACCTACTAATTATTTACAGAAAGGCAAAAACTGGCCAAACCTCAGGCTGGGTGGAGGCTGCCTCCTGCTGTGCTTGTATGCAGGCCGGGGATGGCATTTCCCTGTGTCTGTGCAGGTGGGGGAGAGAGCAGACTGTTTCTTGCCTCTCCCCCATCTTCCCCCAGCACTTCCCAGCCCCAGGCGTATGGCATTAGCAGATCACTTAATCAGTCTTTTGAGCACAGGACAAAGTAGAAGGCAGCGTTGTATGGGGGCTGCATGCCAGGGAGGCTCCTCGACACATGCAGCTGGAAAAAAAAGACTTGTTTTCTCTCACCTGATATTTTTGTCTATGCTGATGGAAAGCAAGATGAGCTGCTGTGTTTGAAAATAAGGAAACAAAGCTGTCTCCTGTAAGAAAACATTATATGAACGCTTAACTAAGTAACCTTGAATGTAACTAATAGGTAAATGAGTCAATTCTTTCTTTCTGGTAATGTGTTTTCTCTCAGTCTCGCATACATCTGGGATGAGGGACTGTAGGAACCATTTCTCTTCTTGCACTAGTTTTATACCAGTGAGCACTAAGTCCATTAAAATTGTTTCTGCTTTCATTCCACTTTTAATCAAGCCAGGCCATAAAAGATTCAAAAAGGGGCTCACTTTTATGCAGGTAATGAGAATGTCCAGAGTTAATGCCAGCCATAAACTCAGAAGTGATATAATCCTCCCATTTGAGATTTAACCCAATCTCCAACTCAGTCCCTGTGAGAATTGATATGAAAAATATACCCACGGTGAGCTTTTCAGCACTTTAGCTTGAGGCGTCTTTCAATGCCAGCTGCCAGAAAGAGCATCTCACTCAATATATCCATGGCCTGATCTTGTCTAGTGAACCTCAGCAGGCAGGAACAAGCTGATCCCACCACGGCTGGGCAGGAGAAGCTGTTTTGCATGAGGGATGCTCTCAGGCTGTGACAAGAAAGAATGGATCAACCTGTGTCAGCACTTAAATGTAGCCTTTGCTTGCCTACGTTTGCCAGTGTGGTGGGCTCTGGAATGAGCTGAATTCACACAAATACGGCTCTTTCAGCCAACTTTTAATACAGATCCATGATTCTGACTACAAACTTGCCAAAAAAAGTTGACATACAGAATAAGTAAGTAATTTCTGCTCTTAGGTGTGTAAAAGAGAGGGCTTGGTACTACAGCTACCCATTCCTGTATCCAAAAAGCTTAAAAATTTTGATACAACAGTAATATACAAAAAAAAAAACCAAAAAAACCCCAAAACAAAAAAGCAAACCTCCATTACTTGGTTTCTCTTTCCCAGGAGAAAGAAAGAAAAATGCAATACCAGCCATACATTTAAGTATCATTCTGGCTTTTTCATACCACTTTATCATTGCTATAGCAACCAACGGGACTATTAGGAAGAGCGGATTAGGTCTGCAGATGAGGCAGGAGCAGAAGGAGCAGGTAGACTACGGAAACTATGACCTCATTTGCATGAAAATGGCCCTGGTAATAGAAAGTCAACAAAACCCCAATAAAGTAAGCACGGGATCATAGCAGTATGGTCTCCCAAAATACCGTGGGGGAAAGCAGAGAGGGCTATTCTGCAGGCGTGTGTGCTGGTGTGCATCACTGGGGCTGCAATTACAAAGGTCAGTGCCTGTCCAGGGGCCCAAAAAACAGAAAGATCAGGACTGCAAGTGCCTGTCAACCACCTGGAATCTCCTCCCTGGCAGAGCACTCTTGGGATGGTACCCTTGGCAGCTGTCTGGCCCAGTCTTGGCGATGTGCCTAATATCCTCAGCAGGCAGCAGTTACCATCACCTGCTTTTATTTATTCACTTGCTGCTGGATCCTCGTCTCTCAGCATCTGTGGTGCAACACAGATCTCTCCCAGCAAACCCCACAGCTCTGTATCATCCTTGCTTTCCTACATTCCAGCAATAGCTGGAATCCCCTATACAAATCCTTCCTTTGACATCTGCTGAACCACCCAAGCCCAAGCACACAGCCACCATTCTTTATTTAGTCAGGGGAACTGCCTTCTACCCAGCTGTGCTGAATCACCTTCAGTGCTGCTAGACAAAGGTACCCTACTGAAAGCAAATGCATTCTGTTTCCAAACCCCTATCATGCTGTGCACGTGTGGGAGCATGAATTTGGGGTTAGAAAAAAGATGGGTACAAACCCACAGGTTCACCTTTTACAGCATGATGAGACCATTACAACCAGCAAACATTTAACAGCAGAACTCACACCTCTACAAAAACATTCCCTGCAACCCCACTGGTACAACTACAGTCCCAAGTCTTGTTTCCACTGGTATTCAACGGAGTTCAGAGCAAAACACAGCTACCAGGTCAGCTCTAACATCCAAAATTACATTCAAATTCGGGTTCCTGGAAAGGCTAGTGCTCAGTTCAAGCCTTCCTGACATTGGATTTCCTCAAGTGAAAGATTTATAGGCTGTGATCACAAGGAGAAAGAAATGATGTTCTTTCAGAAGGCAGGTATTTGCTGGGTAACACGCAGATGCTCCTGCCACTCTCACAGCATCAGTGATCCTCATAAATCAAGCACCACAGATCCAGCCTTACTGGATTTAAAAGGCCAGGAGAAGCCATGCCCTGTGCTCATGGTGCAGGGGGAGATCTGGAGGGTTGCACTTTTGACTTGCAAACTGAGAAAAACTGTTAGGAAAACCAACCAGCACAAAGAAAATGAAAATCCCACAATTTTTAACATCACTGTAACCAGACACAAAGGATTCAGATAGCTACAGTTATCTGCTTTCTGTGCCTATGAAAGTAGGTATTATTTTAATGACAGTATGCAATCAAATGGTACCTTTTTCTTTCCTTTCTAAGGTAGAAATTGATGTCCTTGATGCAGGACAACACTGAATGTAGCAACAGTTTTTTGGAAGAGATTTGTGTAATGACTGCATGGGAAAACTGCACCTTGTTAAACACAAGTATGGTTTATTCACTCACTGAAAGGATGAAAATTATGATGACAAGCACGTGTTGCCAGACTCTAGACTGCATCACTCAGGAAGAAAATTCAAAAAAATTTCTTGTGGGCAGCTGGCTGACAAAGCCACACAAAGACACTGAGGTTACCTTGAATCATCTGCATGGTCTACCCAGCTGGAAGGGAAACGGATTCAACTGCTCCTACAGATTTTTCTGAATAATACTGTCACTCACCATGGCTCTGCCTGGCTGAAAGGGTTTGAACAGCACTGTTGTAACTGGGATCATCCGTCTGCACAGGTAATGCCACCACCATGTATCTACTTTGACTTCTGGTCTTGTCAGTTGCATACCAAAATCAGCTCTACATTTGCTATGTGCATTTTAGCAGGGGATGGAGAGATTTCCCCACTGCCCAGCAGACGTGACAGAAGAACAGTTTTGCTGAGAAAGGAGAATGGACTGGCTTACAAATTTAATTGGATGAACCACTGAATGTTTAAAAAATGTCCATAAGAAATCAGTATTTTCCAAATTAAATGTTTTCACTTTTTGTTCCAAAAGAGTGGCTTGTATGAAAGCTGGCTTTGACTTTTTCATATTATGTCAACTTCTTATTAAGAATAGAAACAAACAGTTTAGAAAAAGCACATCTGAGTCATAACAAAATGTTTCATTGCGTCTGACCCAGTAATTCCAAAATGTAGATTTTCTTGGGTTCTTTTTGTTTGTTTCAGAAGAAAATGTATGTACTGCCGTGATTTTGATCAATCTCAATCCTGTTTCCTCCCTATTTTGCCAACAGTGCACCTCCCCTTCCTCCCTGTAAGGGCACAGTGCTGCACTCCTGCCTGCTCTGACTCCTGAAGCACTCAGCTTGTCTTGTGGGTCACATCCACCATGAACCAGGTCATCTTCTTGCACATCATGTTCTTGACTTCAGACTACGCTGCAGAGACAAATCACAGCCAGGAAGAACATGGACCATTCCCTAAAGGTAGTGCAGTTCCTGAGCTATCAGGGGACATGGTTTAGCCTGGACACAAATGATGTGGTAAAAGCCCAATCTTTCCCTAAGTGTTGACTGAAACAACCCCACAACACAACCTGCCTTACCCTAAGTGTAGTAAATAACTCAGACTTGAATGTCACTGGAATAGCCTCTCCGCACTGATTTCAGTTTGTAAATTCTGGCTGGTTTTATACTTCGCTTAGTATTAACTTACTCCACTTTTCTCCCACCGAAACAAAAGTAGGTTTGTAGAAGTCAAAGCTCTAGTTTTCTTTGAGACTTTTTTCACCAGCATTCCACAGCGTACCTTTTCTGCAGGTAGAGTTTTCAAGTACTTAAGGAATCCTGGTCTTCCATGTGTTCACGATTTGTTCCAACAATAAATTCAATTATGAAAAGCAAAATCACACATATTTGCTGGAGGACAACAGGTATTTTCAGCATTTTTCTGAGTTCCTTCCAATGAATGCTCTGACATTTAGATTTATCGAGCTGTGTTCTTATAATAGCCAACAGGATTCAGTTAATAAACTTCAATAAACTTCCCTATTAAATTTCTCTCAAATAGGTTTGTTGTCACTTGCAGCATCTAATCTATTCATTGTGAAGCTATTAATACTGACTGCAGTGAAATGGAGTTTCGGCAAATGAGGCTGTTAAGCTCTGGGCCATCTTCTGCCAAATGAAACATCCTGTGCTTTTATGCAGAGACAGGGGAGTAAAAGTATTTCTTTGCCCCGTTTTTTTCCCTTTCTTCCTTCGGCAATGATTTCAGATGACAAACCTCTGCTGGATTATAATCTGCAGGCCATGTTCAAAACACACAGCTAGTCCACATCGATTTAAAAATATTTGCTCACTCGCTAATTACTTTTCCACTGGCTGGAGCAGAAACATTGTCCCAGGATGGGACATTTCTTTTGAACAACACTACCCCTTCCAAGGGTTGATACAACACTGTATCTTGACTATACAAACATGCATTATCTGTAATTGTTCCTGTTTATGATTATTTCTCACTAAACCTGAGGCCTTACCCAAGATGTGCAGAGAGCCCTGCCAGTGGTGAAAATTGGACCATGCTTACAGGAATCTATAAAAGCAGCTATGCTTTCTTCCTTCCTCCTTCACAGTCATCATACTAAGACTGCTCTGCAGCAAACCTCTGCTAGATCTAATACTCCCCAAAGCCTCCTCTGATTTCAGAAATTGCCTTGCCCTTACTTTTCCTCTTTAAAGCTGATCCACGTAATGACTGAACTTCCAATTATATGGCTGTCAATCCTAAAATCAAAGCCAGTTCATAATATCTCCCAAAGGAAGAATGTCATGTCACTCACTGAAATCACTGCAACAAATCTCAGCTAACTCAGTCCCAGGCAGCAGACAGGCAAAATAAACTGGGAGAGTATCAACAATGGGATTAATTTTGCACATAGGCAGAAATAGGAGTTAAACTCCCCAAGTTTTGCTCCTTGATGCAGAAAATCATAATTTTTCTAGCATAAAATGTAAAGCTGATTGAAAAAGAAGGCGGGGAAAAAAAGATAAAAACCACCAGAAGCAATTTGCTAGTCCAAAAGGCTGATGACTTTCCCTTACAAAGAGAAAATATTCCTCTGCTGTCACCTACCTGGAACTTCTCTCTACTTCATATGTGATTATCAAGATGGGTCATTTTGAGGCCATTTGCTGACATTTAGCCAAACCAACAGTTGCTTAACAGGGTTGCAGAGATTTTTGGCTTACAAACAGCAATCCCTCGTGACTGAACTGGTGCAGTGGCATGTGGACTACTCCTCCAAACACGCCCCCCATCTGGGCAATGGGCCCCAGGAAGGGCTATCCATGGGGTCAGGGGAGGACAAGTGTGTCTGTAAGAGTTACAAGAGGTAACAAGAAGCAGAAGGGCAGGGAGGACGAAACCAAAGAGATTCATTAGGAAAATGCCAGTGGTGTAATGATGTCGAAGTTAAGGAACAGTCTCTTATACTGGGTAAAATGGAAGTTTTAAAGTCCTGATATAACTTGACTATGCTATTTCTTTTGCAGGCTCTCCCTGGAGTTGTGAGCACTAATGCAAGCACCCAGGGTGCTGGGACAGTGAGCACCCTTGAACACCCAGCTGCCCAGTGAAGAGCAGGAGCTGCAGCACTTGAGCAGCTGTGGCTGGATGAGATACTAGAAAACAGCCCACAGGATTAGCAGAAAAGGGATTCTACCCTGCTTCTTACCCCTTGATTTCCACCAAAGAGCCAGGGGACACATGAGCACCTCCAAAAACCCCCTTCTCAAGTAACAGCCTGGACTTAAAAATAATAGAAAATTAACTTCTAATCATATTCCAGAGGGGGAAGAGACTGGCACTGCTGTCACTGTTTGTGGCTAAACCAGAGGCCTCCAGGCTCCAGGACAGATGGACCCCTTGAAACACAGAATAGATTTCCTAGGGCTAAGGGCTTTGCTGTGTGAAGGATGATGCTCAAGGGCAAGGACTGCTGCAGCCCTCGGGTTCATGCAGCACCTTGCCCCTGACAACCCACCAATGGTCAGCACAGACAACGTTAGGCACTGACACCTCTCAGCACTCTGCACAAAGGGACAGGTTTGGGGGGGAAAGTGCCGTGTTTTAGATTTGAAGCAGTGACAGTGAACAAGTGAGATTTGCATGTTGACAGATGATGGCTTCTGAATGGTCACTGAGGCTGCTGTCCCTGCCAAGGGCCATTCCAGGTTCAGCTTTGGTAATTCCTCCGCATTTACATCCATCAAACCCTGAGCATCACTGAAAACAGAGCTCAAAGCTTTTAAAGCATCTCCAGGGTGTGTTCATATTTAAACAGACACACCTCTTGCTCTGTACCACATATCCAGCGGCGCAGGAATGGTACTCAAAAGACCAAAGTGTCTGCAGAAGACAGACACTTTTCTTTAGTCCAATTGTTTTTGAGCTGTTAAGTGCTCAGAAACCAAGAATAATGCGTATTTTTATATCCATTAATATTTTGGTGAGCTCACTCTAGGCATCTACAGATGCATTAATGAACAAGGAGAGCAACTGTGGGCACCTTGGACATCCTGTGAGTCCTCTGCACTGAACCTGCTTACCCCAGTACCCCAACAGGAACAAGAAATAATGGGAAAAAAGTGACCATCAACACTGCTGCCAACACGCATGTTCATATAGCCATAACTCACTAATTCAAAATGAGTAAGTCCCCACACCCTAAAATTATCTCCCTGTAAGACTGACTTAACAGGAGAAACTGGGGCATTGTTTGCTGCCAATTGTAAAAAGACAACAAACGGAAAGAAAACAGAGGAAGTATTTATTCTCTAATATTTAGCCACAAGAAAAGTCATAGGTGTTAGAGCAGGTAAGAAGTGTTTAAACAGACTGTGGTGGATCATTTGGTGGTGTCCTCTGAATATCCTATCAAGATGAGCAGAGGCACTTCCACCTCTCCCAGAACTTGGCTGCTTGCTATTTGTTTTATATGCAACATAAATTTAGCAGAACTCTCTCTGCCACGCCGGTCACAATAATCTATCAAGGAGCGAACAAGCATCTTGAGAAAGGCTGATGAATGACAACAATAGCACATCCAACTGTCCAAATTTCCACCCTCTCTCTGCTTTATCTAGGCAGCAAAGGGTCAGCATTGGCAAATGGGTTATAAAGAGCAGTAATTGCACTTTGAAGTGTACCAGGGAAGGGGTTTGAGATCTCAGGGGAACCCATTTCTGCTCCTTTCTTGTCTTGCTTTTTTTTTTTCCCTCCTCCCCTGCTTGCCTGTGCTTTTTACCACACCAAATTCTACCCTGTTTTCACTGCTCTATTGCCCAGTCATGTCCACACCATGGCACCCACCACCCCTGCCGATATCTAATCTGAAACTTCTTGATCTTGCAACACTGAGACACATCCAGCAGCCCTCATCTCTCAGCAGAGAGGGCAGATCTGGGGAGAGTGACCCAAACCGGACTCATTGCACTGTCTGAGTGCTAAGCTACACCTCCTGTCTTCTGGAGTGACAGTCTCCTACCAAAGGAAAATTTAACCTTCTACTGGTGTTTTCTAAATAACTGCTTCCTAAAAATGCAGGAAAATATATCCACCTGAAAATAATTCTGCAACACACACAGTTGTCCCTGCTGAGTTCACACTGGAGATACGATTTCAGCCTGGAAATCACAGCTTAATTATATTTTTGGGTGGGTGGAAGGAATTTGATGGGAGATTTCATTTAGGAAACAATCAGGTCTCGGTTGGGTTAGAAATCAGGATATTAATGTTCTTCATTTTAATTTTCCTCTCTGACTCAGATTCCCACTGTTTGAATTTGAGCTCAATTTGTTCTGTTCATTATGAAGAAATCCACATGAATTTGACATTAAACTGATTACCTCTGAAAACAGTAGCAATAATTTCCCTTTTTCCTGTGTGTGTTTCAGATTAAGTCTTTGTGGTTGATATAAAAACGCAGGGGAGAAATAATAAAGCAAAAGGAAATCAAGTATTTATTCTGAAAGGCTGCTCAGAAGAGGAAAACATGCAATGGCACTTAGGCATTTGGGAAGAAAAAGCAAGGGGCAGGGACAAACAATACCCTCATTTCCATTTCCCATTTCAGCCCATTTGCATAAGAGCAAACAGGGAATGAACACGGCTTTCTTAGTCAGGGGTAATATCTGTTGTGCCAGTACTGAGGCATCTGAGGGCTTTGTGATGACTCTGATGGGGTTTGCTGGCAAGGGCCTGCTCCCTCATGAAAGGACCCTTGGGACCACATGGATGAATTTGTATTTAAGACTTACCATCCTTCAGTAAGAGCTGCCAGGGTTCCTGGGCTCCAATCTGCAATAGCTTTTGAGGCCCTTATGACCCCCATAAGCCTTAGTGATCTCCATGAGACCCACCAGGGACCCACAGCCCTGCTTGGCCCTGGGCACTCAGTCCTTGCCTAGTGTCTGTCTCCTGGCTGGATCTTGGACCTGGGTTGTAGCTCAGTTTCCAGCCCTGCCTCTGCCAGTATCTCCTGGTGGTCTGGGCCGGACCCTGGACCAGGTTCATCCCCTCACCTTGTCCAGGGCTCTGCCCTCCTGGCTTAAGCCCCTGTGGCACAATGAACCATCAGTGAGGGTTTGAATTGCACTTGACTCCCCCTCGGCTCCCAGGTGTTCTCCCTCATAAACGGCTCTGCTCTCACAGCTCCCTGCTGTTTCTTTTCTTTCAGACAATGCAAACCACCAAGAAGTCCCTCCAGGAGACCTCCAAGGATGAGGCTGGTGAGTATGGTGAGCAGTGCTTTGGGGGTGTGTGGACATAAAGCATATATGCATAAAACGAGAAGACAAGAGGTGCACATACTCCTGTTTCTATAGAAGGACTGCCACTGGGATGAACTATTAAATTTGCTGTCCAGTTTGTAAGCCAAGACTCAAAGCATTACAGCAGGAGAGCAGCACTTGACCCAACACAATAGACTTCTTGAGCAGTTCTTGTTCTCTGTGAAATCTGGTGGCTTTACCCCCAGCCCATTCATTTCCCTGAAGAGGGAAAAACTACTATGTGCTAACTTGAATTGATATACACAACTCCATCTGAGCATTTTCCTATAACAAAGCACTGCCTTGTACCAGTGACAAAGTCCTTTGTCTCTGCTGTTCTTGAGCCTCACCAAAACAAGGAACAGTCCTTTCTTTAACAGGTAAGTCACACTTTTCCTCTGAAAAAAAAAAAAATCACACATACCACCACCTCCCTTCCTCCAGCTTGAAAATCTGAAGGGTAACAAAGTACCGTATAGTTCATGATGATTTTTTTTCTCTCCCACTTGTCTCATATCCAAAGAGAGGCAGTAATTACTGTATTGCCTCTCACCTACGACATGGATAAAAATAGGCTGGTGTCACATTGCTGTTTCGTGCTATGACTGCTTGTTTGCAAGGCTGGCTGAGCTATCCCAGAGCTTTCTGACATTAAGGCTCTGAAAGTGCAAACAGACCCATCCCTCACAATCCTGAGGTGGTCAGCTGGATGTACCCAAAGCTCAGGCAAACTCTGTTGCTTTTCCTTCATACATTCCACTTTTCAGCCTTCAAAGTACTAAACTTCAGCAAACAGTCCATCCCGCATGCATCCCCCTTTTGTACTACTTTTTCAGCACTGCATCCAAGTGCCTGCATTAAGATCACGCACCAAACACCCTACAGGCAAAGGGTTCTTCTTCCTAATTATGAGGTAATCAGCTTGGTTCAGCTTTTACACCCCTGAAGTTTTCAGCTCTAGGAAAAGAAATGTAGAGCACAGGCTGAATGTGAAATAGATGGCAGAAGTGTGCAGCCAGACCCAGGGTGTGAGAAACTGGACAGAGTTGCAGGGTGGGAGTGCAAGGAGCAGGAATCCCCCTGGATCCTGAAACTGAGACCCTGATCATGGGGTGGACAGGCATGCTCTTCATTTGACAGTAAAAAAGGAAATCCACAGCCAATTTCTCTTCCTCTCCTCCTGATTTCAGTGGTATAACAACCCCAAATCCACACCACTACTAAGCCATAATGAGCAGCAAGGGGAAACAAAGCCAGACATATTTTTTATTAATCAATAATTAGAGACTAGCTTCAGGAAATATCTGAAATAGTTTTGTATGCCTTAGGATAGAGTGAGTAAAGTTTTCATTACAGAACACATTATATCAGGCAAGCTGGGGTTATGCCTGAAATTCCTGGTGTGATAAATGAGAGTAAGAAAAGTAACATTATGGTCAATTACTTTGGCAGGGGGAGGGGAAAATAGTAGATAAAAGAGATTATGAAGCTGAAAAGAGCCATAAGCAGTGTGTTATCTGCTAAATCAGAAAAAGACATAGCTGTATGTCTAAAGGAGGGATGCACGAACACAGACACCAACCTCCAGACTGATGCCCAGGAGGTTCATGAAGGAAGAAGGGAAGAGATGTCATACAGAAATGCTGGTCATCATACAGGAAATACGGATAGCTAGAGCAGTCTTGCCTAGGATGTCAGCATGTGGCAGGAGGCTGTGAATATGGTGAATGATATCAGGGAAAAAACAGGTTTGAATGAGATAGTACCCCAGCTGGAGGATGTCTCACTGCTTTCTGCTCCCCCAGCAGAAACATAAAAACTCAGTGCTGGCCCATGGCATGGAGAAGTGGAGTTAAGCTCCAGGACCTGATTGCTAGGACAGTTCTGGGGACAAAGGATTATTTTCTTCCTGTTTTAGAACACAAGATTGCTCTCTGAAGGCTCTGGGGAAAATGCCAGCACACACAGAATGTTTTGCTTGGGACAATACAGATAATTTTGTGCAAAAGGTGTCTAGGCTGGAAAGGCTGGAGTGGGAGTTTTGAACAGGAACAGGAGCCTGTTGTATCGTCCTCAGGCAGGGAAAGCTACTGACCATACAGTTCAAGGCTAACACTTGAATCCTCTAAGCCTAAATAGCACGCTTGTAAATAAAACTTTAATGAAACAGCTCCTTTAAAAATGGATATACATTTAAATACTAAGAGTAAGACAAGAACTGTGAAAAACACATTGCCCCACTGCTCTGTTCAGGCTGCAGCTGTCTGGAGAGTTGGCTCTGCAGGAAGCCCTAAGACCACAAATGTTGCTTTTCAACTGAAATAAACAGGATAAAGGAGAAATATCTGGAGCCCCGTGCAGCTGGGATTACTGTTGATGTCAGGTGTATTTCCGTATGGAACTGACCAGCTGCTGCTTTGGAGATGCTATCTCCCATCGAAATGTTTTTAACCTCCATTTTGCAAATACTTCAGTTTACCAGAAAAAAACTCCAAAACCCAACAACAACAAATACTGTGCCTGCCTGTGTTAAAAAGAGGGAGGATGACTCTGTATATTTGTAAAACTTACTCAAGTCACTTCAGTGTTCCACCTAAAGGGCTTCCCTTCCACTTATCAGGCTGCTTCTGTAGTCAGTAGAGAGATTCAGGCCCTTCAGGTGATTCATCTCATCCCATGTTACACAAGGAAAATAGCTGGGTGAAATGTGCTTTGAAGATGCTTCCCCTGGCAGTTCGTTTCCCAACTGACCTTCAAATAACAGGCACACCTAGTAACAGGCTCTCACCACACTGGGATGAAGATTGTCCACTTGAAACCTCTTCACTTGTCCCAACTGACAGTCATACTGCCCTCTTTGCACAGAAAAAAATGTACAACTGGAAAGGGACAGATACCTTTCTTTTGCTGACAGGCCCAGAAGATCCTGTTTGCCAAAACACATCCCATGGCAGCCTCAGCTGCATCAGAGAGCGAGTTCAACTTCTGTGCTAACTAAAGGAGCAAACATTTCACGCATAACACATTTTGGTTTGCCACTGAGATGGAGCAGTGGATGGCTGAGGGAAACAGTGGCTCTTGCTGGAACCTTTGTATGACAACCAGTTCCCCCCGAAATTAGACCCAGAGAAGCCTGGCTGCTGCTCTGCAGTCTTTAATGCAGAGACAGAGAGAGATGTGAGGGCAATGCATATGGATAAATCAGGCATTTGCAGTAATGGAATCTTATAGTCAACTTTATTAATGAATCTCCAGTGCAAAGGGAAAATATCCTGGCACAAAAAAGACCAGTGAGTTGAAGAACAGTAGAGCTCCATGTTAACTACACTGCCTTCCCCTTTGCACTGATTTGGGCAGTGTGTATAATGTTCAGAGCACAGATTCATATACCCCTAATTCCCCCAGCACTCAGCAGTCAATATTTTACTAACAGCACAGTCAAAATCCCTCAAGCCTATCCTCAGGCAAAACTCACCCTAAAATCAGTGGGAATTCTGTGAGAATAAAGACTGAATAGGAACCAAAGTCCCAGCTCAATTCTCAGTTCAGCTTTGCAGACCAGCCATCAGGACTGGAAACACGTTTGATTTTCATCATCATGAGAGAACAGCTGGGCCCAGTAATCCCAGTTCTAATCCCTCTTAATTCCAGCATCAACTGGACAGATAACACAAAACAGAGTCTGGCATCTGTTGCTCAAGGTTAATTCATAAAGTAGCTGTACTGGAGGAGAAAGGAAGCAATCTCTGAGGCTCTTTTTCTGGTATTCCGTTACCATCGCTTTCCTGCAACTCCCTGAAAAACACTTGGTTTAAAAAAGCTGTTCATATTTCCTCCTGTGCCAGACACCACATTTTGTTTGGCATATACATTTCTGATAGCCTTTCCTCCGCAGATGCCTATAAAGTTCACATCAGTCAGTTCTTCAAACTAGGTATATTAACACCAACACAGACAATTTTGTTCCAAGCACAGTTTTTCCTTACGTCTATGTTCTGCTGCTCAGTTTTGCTTCAGTAAAGATGACAGTATTGCTACATATGCAGGACAATCAGGACTCCTGTGATGCTTAACACAGACTGTACAGTGCTGTAATGGCCCATTTTCACTGTCAGCAACGAGGCCTGACATGTCAGCAGCTTCTGGCGCTAGCAGTTTTCTGAGGGAAAGGGAAGATTTCAACCTAATTTCATTTCTCTCTTCCGCTTTTCCTAACTTCCTTCCAGAAATGACAATTCTTGAAAATACATGTGTAGAAATAAAGAAAGAGAAGAAAAAGAAGGCAACGACCACCATGAAACCTCCTCCCATTTATCACTGTAACATTTCTTGGGTGGTAAAATAGGGTCCAGTGACGTTTGAGGTGAGGAGGAAAAGGCAGGGGTGAAAGAGGCAACACATTTCAGACTCCTTAAAGCCATCAGAAGAGTTAGAGATATGAAAAATAGTTTATAATTACCTCTGTTGAGTGAAGCTGAACTGTTTATATCTCCAGTAATAAAGGAAGACTCGGACTGCTTTCGAACTGTGTCATTCCACATCCTACGAATCCGGCTCTGAAGAGGGATTGAAGCACAGCACGCAGTGAATTTTTAGCAGCTGTAGAGAGGTTTCCTTCTGCCTCACAAAAGATGGCTACTGGCATGCCTAGCTCACGATGAGACTTGTTTCTAGGCATCTGTAAGCCAGCAGTTGCTGTTTTGCTGTAACCTGCCTCGTGCATGCCAGGCCCTGCCAGCCTAACTTCGTAACACAAATGCCTAGCTCAAAGGAAAAGTGTATAATTGAAAAGCTTACATCTTAATTAAAAAAAAAAAAGTCGTGCATGAGAGCAACCCACACCCCATGCCAGCTACAGGTTTACCAATATAACACCAAATAATGGAAAAAAACCTCACAGAAATATATGGATAAAAATAATGGAAAAAAACACACAGAAGCACATGTGCTTCCCGTACTCAAACAACTTGTTTCTTATTTTTTGTGAAGTGTAACAGAAGACTTGGTTTATATCTTGGTGTCCCTGAATGAACAGAAGTTTCCTATAGCTATTTTCCATCTTGGAGATTTTGGGGGGGAAAAAATTCTCCACAAATGAATGACTTCTGTTCCCATACTGAAAAATCTGTGATGGTTTTGCCATCTGTGGTATAGCTTCTGCTACTGGCAAAAGTGTCCTGAATATGTTGGCCTTCTGTTTGTTCCTCAAATATGCTGTGAAGTATTCTGCCTCTGTGGCATTTACATCGCTGTGTCACTCCTCCACAAACAGACCTTGCAAAATATCAAAAAATCAGCGCAAATGCATCTTGTGAGCAGTTCAACCACAATCTCTGCATGAAGATGACTGGAGAACCCAGGTGTCCCAGGAAAACTCTCCCTCACCTCATGTCTGAGACTCTGATGGACGTTTTCCCTGGCTGCATGAGAGAGGTGCTAGGTGGTCTGGGGGACTGGGAAGCCTTTTTCCTACTGTGACAGACCCTGTTTTTCATAAGTGCCAAAAATCCAGTGCTTCCCATAGTGGGATCTTAGCCATGAGATATCTAGCAAGGCTTAATCATATGGTCCCAGCTGAAAAGTCCTAGATTACTCATTAACCATGTGATAACAGCATCTCCTAATCATGCATCAGCCCTCTATAAATGAAGTACCACGTGGTACTTCATGAGGCCCATGCCCTGTTACAGTAATTATTTTTCACCTGGACATTTAATGTATTGTATTTCTCTGACATGATCCATTGTAGATTAATTATTCTGTTTTCTATGTGCCTCGCAGAGAATAAAGGCATCTTAGAAGCTTTCCTCCTCATGGCCTTCTTTATTTACAGTTAGGAGCCAGATGCTTTCAACAACTCAGACTGATCTCCACCTACTCTCCATCACCTGTGTGATGTTTCTCCTGGCTACAACAGACCTCAGGAACTTCCACCCTTCCAAGGACACCCTTCTGCAGGCAAAATAATCTTTGCTGGTGCCTCAAACCTCACTTGCCACAAGGGGACTGCTGCCAGAAGACTCAGTCCACCCTCAAAAGGGCTTGTTCTCTTGTGCCAGGACTGGCAAGAGGGAGGAACCATTAAAGTCAACTCTTCCTGTAGAGGAGGGCACCAGCACAGCAGCTAAGTTATGTAACACCAGAGGCTTTCAAATCAGCCACCTAAGTGTTGCTCGATATTGTGAATTTTGGGCATTTATTGGGATTTGATGGCCTACTGGACAGAGGTTCTACATTCTATCACTTTTATTTGCTCTGCATAGCTACCAGACCTATGAAAACACCAAAGTGGATCTTTTGGATGACATCTTGGAAACCACTGCAAATAAATAATGATTTGCTCCAAGACATAAACTGCAAATTAGGTTTTCCTGGAAAGTTATAAGCTGTTATTCACTGTATGTCTTTTATAATTTAATAGTGGAACTGTCATGTATAATTACCTCCATTACTAATACTGAATAAATTTGTTTGGTTTCTATTGATTAAGAAATAAGCTTCTTCATTTTATATGAACTCTCTTGTCCATAAATCTGCATCTCTACATACAAGTTAGCTTCGAAACTGCAAAGTGCGCAAACTATGCAAAACCTGAATTTTCAGGTGACCAAAGGTAACAAATCTAGAAGCTTAGTAAGATAGTCTGACCCCAATGGCTTCTCCTAAGAGGTCTGTAAGTTAAGGCAAATTGTGTGAGGCATGAAACAGACCAAACCACTGAATGTCAGAAAGCAAGCTCTTTCACTGGAAAGGCTATCACAAGACACTTGTAACCTTTAATTTTTTTTTTTTCAAGAAAAAATTTGGTGCTTATAGCATCATTCCTGTACCTGTTAACAGTTAATACTGACAACCTTTATCTCATAATTAAAAGATGTACTGGACTGTAGCATAGCTGAAAAAATGCTCCCACCTCCTGCTTCCATGGAGAGCAGGCAGGACGCCGCAGGTGATGACCACCCCCCTGCCTCTGGAAGGCAAGTTGGGGCATTTTATTCTCAACAGAACTATTTAGAAGGCTCTTGGAGAGGCATTAATTGTCATCACAAGTCAAGGGAAGCCACTGTGTTGAGTTCAGGTCTGGAAGTGAGGGAAACCTCTGCAGGTGCCCTGGGGAGAGGCCTAAGGAAGCTCCTTTGGTGCCGAGAGGAGCTTTCCTCCCAGAACAGCTGAGAAAGGAACTGGCACAGCATTGGGACACAGAAAAGAAGCGTGGGTTACCTGTGAGCCTGTGGAATATCTTCCAGGTGTCCTTGAGCCCGAGGTTTTTCCTGAGCCGATAGAACTCTCTGTACTTTTCCCACTACAGCAATGCGTGCGCAGGCATTTTCCATACTCTTTACGTACCTAGCCAAGGAAAGAGCGGTGGTGGTTAGCAGGCAGCTCCTCCTCCAGCCCACTGCCTTCTGATTTTCAACACAGCACCTGATTTTTCCTCAGTGTTTCCTTAGAACAAAATCTGCTGCAGTGTGTGGGAAAGAAGTCTAGTACCCCTTGGAGCTGAGCTCATGGTTTGGGATGTCACAAGGGACTGCTTGCACGCAGCAAAGCTGCTCGTTGACACCAGCCGGTTACAGCATCCTCTGAGGCACATCAAAGGAGCATGGGAGAAAGTGCAGGTACATTATTTATGACTGAAAATTAATATCGTTGTAGATTTGATATAAACTAGCGTATTGGCTCATCAAGGTAGTAAAAGTTATTGCTTCTGGCAGGGGACTAAGAAAAAAGAATTCCAAGAGAAACATATGAAAGCTATTGATTTTTTTATAACAAAAAATGTTTCTTGCAGTCAAATTGAAGTTTGAGGAAACTGTAGAACCAGCAGCATTAGAGATTATATTCCCAATGCTCAGGGATGGCTGGAGCCTGCTTTTCCACAGCAAGCCAGTCATGTTTTAAATAGGCATTGCAGTCAAACCCATGCCACCTCCTGTGCCTCAGGGAAACCATGCTGACTTGTGCCAGGACAGGATCTAACCTTCCACCAAGCTTCAGGTGCGGCTTTTTATGGGCAGCAATACCCAGAAACCAGATGGGACAGGGCTGAAGGTGAGCAGACTGAACTGAAGAGCCAAAAGAGGCTCTTTTGACATTGTTACCCACTGACACAAAAAAGCCAAGACCACCGTGCGTGTCCAAAACACCAGCTGAAATTCCTTGGAGCATGGTTAGCTGTAACATTTTGCCAAACTCTCTATGAGCATTTCACAACTCTGTGAAACAACTGTTTAAATAGCAAATTACAGCTTTTTCATTAGGCTCTTCCTTAAGCGCTTGAGACAAACACATACCACAAGTGCCCAATATGCTCGAGTGCCTAATCAATCCTTTGCTGAGAGAAAATAATTCAATTGCTTTAATTAGCCACCCACTGCTTGCCTCTCTGCAGCGTTTTCCTGATTTTCTAGGCCATGATAGATAGGAGAGGAAAGGATTTTTTTTTCTCCTCTTAAATAATACCTCCCTCAGCTTTTAGGTCAGAGAGATGCATTCACCCCACAGCAAGGTACCAGCTGCATTCTCCTTCCCTCTGTGCAGCTGTAAATCAGGAACAATTCCACAGTCATCAGTGATGGTTTAAGGATGTAAATTGGCTTAAGACAGAAAAGAGAATGGTTCTGTCAGGCTGACTGAGAACCCCACGAGCCAAGGAAGCTGCAGAGCTGTGCGGGGATGCTGAGTTAGGGACTGACCCTTTGCAGGGTGTATTGAAGGTGACAGGCTGTACAAGTGAGAATGGTGCAGAAATTCAAACTCCTCATCAGAGAGGCACCTGCAGGTTTAATAAGCAATGGTGATGCTTCCTACACTCTCGCTATCATCTTGCCTGGAAACACTCTTGCTGAAAGGTTTGGAATCATCAGCAGGAAGTTGCATCTAGATAAAGCTTTTAAGCTTCTCAAAATGGACAAATTTGAAACGCAACGACAAGAACAAAACTCTTAACCTGAGAAGTCTTCCTTTGGTTTCAAGAATGGCATTTTCACACAGCTCTGCAGATCCTTCCAGAGGCATCACTTGCAGAGCGCACTTACTATGATTAATTTTGATTATGTTTTCATGGGCCAGATCTCCCTTTCCTGTACAGGAAAACATGAGCAACAGAGGAGCAAGCCTGTGGTTCTCAGATGGAGGACAGATCTCAACATGGACCTGACTTTCCTCAACAAACCATTTTGCTGAAAGATACTGGTTATTACCCTGAGAAATTGGGACCAGTGTATCCACATAAACTCTTCCCTATGTTTATACTGGTTCAGTAAACTGCCCTTTGAAACTAAGACATACATAGCAAATTCTCAGCAGACATGCACAGAATTGGAGAACTCTGTACTACTGAATTTGAGTAGAGAACAAAAAGGTTCTTAAAAATACTTATTACTGATTGTCAGAGGCTGTAAATATCATCTACATGAACATAGAGTTTCTATTCTGTTGGGCTTTTTTTTCCCCCCAGAGTTTATCTAAGTTACTCCACTGTTATCTTGCAAATGTTAATTGGGGCATACTTCAATTTCCACCAAGAAGCACTTGCTGTGCTTGCTTTGAGGAAGATTTCCAAAACACTGTATCAGACCCAGCAATACAAAGGCTAATGAACCGCTGCAGAGCGCACGTCCTTCAGTTCTTAAAAAAAGCAGGGGAAGCAGCCCCTATTACACCCCATCAACCCACATATGCTGCCATGGAAAGGGGTAATTTCCTGCAGGGACTGCAAATGAGGATGTAAAGCTCCATTTTGCCGTAAGCACTCAGCCACGTGAGCACTTTCTGGATGCTCGTGGATTCTCTCCCCTCTCACACTGGCATACAGGGAAGGAGAATGTGGCTGACAGCAGGCAAAGCCCTGTTACAGAGCCCTGCAAACTGACAGCTGCCTTTTCCCTTGCCTCTGACACATCTGCTGCCAGGGCCCTGGCTCCTGAAATGCCACTGCCACGTATCCTTGTTAGAACCTCATTCCCCAGCATTTTGATGGTTTCCAGTCTAAATACCACCCTTATTAGGTGCACAGAGATAATAAGTGTGATACAAATTCAGGGCACACAGATGATGCTACTCTGTGGTTGTTAGGCAACAAAACACCTCGTTACCACCTCTGTTGCTGCTGGGAAACGTCCGTCTTACCTTTTTCTGGAGGACACAATGGAAAATGAATATAAACATTCCCTGCAGAGAATTGAATATGGTGAAGAGATACGCCATGATGACTGTGCTTTCATTAATATACATGAGTCCGAATGCCCAGGTCAGTCCTAATAGGCAGAGTAGGGCTATTGCACCTATAACCCAGGACCTGTTAGGAGAAACAAACAAACAAACAAACAAACAAAAAAAAAAAAAAAAGAATGGGATTGGTTTTTCATCTACACAAAAGAAGGCATGTGTCTACAGGCAGGAAGACTTTGCCCCTGGTTTTAGCAAAAAGAAAATAGCATATCAAAATAAATCATAGGGAACTTTTGTCTTCAAGCTGGATGCAGTTTACAAATCTTCAAGCTTGAGGAAATATAAGGAAATGGAAGTGTTATGAGCATAGAAATTTATCATAACCAAAGCACATTTGAAACCACAATGTCTCTTTTCTTTTTTTAATATGTAAAAGCAGTGTGCATGTAAATGACATGTAGATGTTATTTCTGCAAATGGAAGAAAAGAAAATAAACCAAATGAAACAACAGCTCTGATTGTCACTTTTTTTTTAGTGTCCACTGGTTTCACAGGACTGCCAGCTGGATCAGCTTCTTTATTTACACTCAACACCAAGACACGTGTATTGCTGCATTTTAGCTAGTCTCCCATATGCCTGTAAGCCAGATAAACAGCTACAGGCAGGTGGGCAAGCCTTCCCTGCTTGCCAGATCTGCTCCACACAAGGATGTTCTTTGCAATGCTGCTTCACACTTCTTCCACCCTGCGATGAGAGGAAGTGTGTATACTCGTACAGGCACTCACACACTACATTTGCTAACGCGGTAGCTGCTGCCACGCTTCTGCCCAGAGAAAAGGAGGGGCAATCCTTCTTCACATGGGCTGCAAAACTAAGATTATCACCTGCTCCACCTCAGGAGGGCAGTGGCAGTAGAGGCGCAGCCACTGCTTGGCCCCAAATGTTCCAGCAAATATGGGTAGCAGACAGTTTTTGTTTGCTTTCTCCCACTGACTTTCTGCCTAGACTAAGGAGCTGGGGACATGGGATGACTGCTACATGTTTGGTTTTTTGGGTGTTTTCAGGAAAGCTCGGAGTTCTGCTGGGATGGCAGGAGAAGTATTCCACGTTACCCTGCTAAATAACATTTAGTCATCTCCTAAATTACCTTCTCAAAGACTGGTCTTCAAACACCAGAACAAGAGATGAAGTATGAGAAGCAGTATAGGAACTCTGTCTTGCTCCTAGCTATCTCCCTAGTTTTCACATGATGTATTCCCCACAACTTCAAAGGAATTGCTGCTGCACATGGGAGGGAGTCAACTTCTACCTGGGAAGCAAGCAGCACCTTGAATATCTCTTTGACCTTTACCTGAAGGTTTTGATTTTCTTCTGTCATCCCCGGTTACCATTAGGTGTAACACCATAAAAATGAATGCATTGATATCCAATCTATGCACCCCTTCCTCACTGTTTAGCCCTTCTATACCCCAAATCAGACAAGACTGTAGTCAGCCAGCACCTCTGCTTCCTTGTCTGCCCAAAGCCCCCTGAGGTGCTGCAGAAGGGCTCGCCGGGACAAAGACCTGCCTATGTTTCCAAGCCACTTCAGCCTTGTAAAAACATGGCCTGTGTTTGGGAATGTTTGGGCTTCCATCTGCTAAGCAGAGCATGGGGCAAGGGGAGGAAAGATGAAGCAGCAGCAACTTGGGGGGACAAATCAGTCCTGCAGACGTCAGACAGACGATCTCTGCTACAGAGATGCCATGGCCTTGAATCCTTTTCCTTTTAGCAGGGCTTGTCACAAACAAAAGCATACTAATGTTGTATTAATGTCTTCTGTTGTCTTTTTTTTTTCTTTAGATATTAGAATGAAAATGCAGCATTAAGTCTTCCACTGAAGTTTATAAAATATGTATTATTTAACCACATGACCAGAAGAGCTCCCTAAGGTAGCCACTTATTAAGACAGTTCTTTAAAAATCACTATTATGTATCTAGCAGAGCAGAACAGCTCCTTTGAAGCATTTCCAGTCAATCCCACTAATAAATATTTAGCGTGATGCAAATTGAAAATACACTCTCACAATCCTTCAGAAAGGTAGCCACTAGATAGAGTCTACAGCTTTAGTCACTTGGAATATTTTTCTCCCCAAGACTCCACTATCAGTGAGAGCACGCTATTGTCCTAGTTGCATACCAATTAATAAAATACAAGTAAGTTTCTTTTCCATCAAAAAAAGAAGAAAATTAAATGGAAAACCCCTTTTTTCTTTTTTTCTCCTTCCTCTTCTTATCTCATTCCCAGATAAAAGCTTTCTGCACTTTCAGAGTATTTTAAAAATTATTTCCTGGCTATCACAAAAGTATTCTGCTCTGAAGCACAGCCCATTCTTGAATCTGATTAAAGAGCCTTTGGCTGCAGAGGTGTGCAGGAATGAAACAGTTATTTAGTGAAGATATGCTACCTTCAGACATGGAGAGGAATCTGTGGGTTAGGAGACCCCCAACAGTGCAAACTGCACGGATTACAGTGTTGTGCTTCAGAAAACAAGACCTGGCAATAAAGAGGACGTGGAGATCACTATGAATAGCTCCATCCCGTATCCGCAGAAAAAACCAGAACCAAGCGATGAAAGAGAACATGGGAATGGTGCTGAAAGAATGAACACAAAGGACTCTTCACCAGAAGAACAAACTGAAAGTCTACTGCAAAGTTGGTTTGCTTCTGTTTTGTGCTACTGCACATTACTTTTTTGGTTGCAGGAGAAAGAGCATAGATGCCCTGAGGTATGTAATTTCCAGGCATTTTTGGCTTTCTTCACTGGTTTCGGGGGTTTTTTTGGTGCAGCTTGAAGCTTTTATCTTGCTTTTTGTACAGACTTGCTGCTGCTTTTTCATGGTTTTACTTTCCTGTAGTAGAATTTTATTGCAATAAAGAAACAAAAATATCCATATGTTGGTGCATTTGAAAATCGGTGGTTTACAATTAGGGACAATTAGGAGGTACTCCAATGTGTAAGGAGTCTCCAATGCACCAAAACACAAAGATTTGTTTGCACTACTCCCATTAATTAGACAGGGAATCATGGGGAATAGCACCCATTCACCTTTCTGAAAATTTACTTTGTATTTATATCACCATAAAGCAATCCCAGTGCAAGAACGCAGTGGACCAGAGGCTGCTATTGGTAAAACAAGTCTGTACTACACAGGATTAACTTGGGAACTTTTACCTTGAGAATTCAAGTAACATCCAATTAAAGACTATAAAGCAAATAAGGTGACAACTGGTTGGCAATACACATGCAGCACATTTACTCTGCACCTTAGCTGTATGCCTGACCATCTTCCTGCACAGTTTGCTCTTCTGCCTCAAAAGCAAATGACAGAAGCTTTAATGATTTTTCAGTATTGATCTGACAGCTGGTTCATGAGACCACACTGATAAATGAAATTTATCAGCCATTCAGGTCATTCTTACTTGATGAAGGGTCTGTTATCCTCATAGCTAAAGAATGCATAGACATAAAGACAAGAACACCAACATTAGAAATATAATGACATAGAGAATAGAGTTTACTGCTAGTTCCCCTCCCTTCTCCCACCAGCCATCACCAAAACCAAAGGTGGACCGGCATCAGGTGCACCTGGAACACCCCAGCCAGCCTGGCTTGCTGCCCCAGGGAATTGAAATGTGACTGGGAATGCTGGCTTAATGCACAGAAGCATGCATTGCTAGCTGTGAGCTGCAGCTACCCTTCCTGGCTACCACCACACAGCTGTCAACTGACTTTGAAATATCTTTTTAAATATCATGGCTGTCCCTGGAGAAAACAAGTTTTGAAACCCCAGCGTAGCCACCACAGGGGGCTTTCGCGTGTTCAAGAGGCAAAACTTAACCACACCTCCAGCACCCTCTGCCTGTGGGGCTGGAGCGTGCTACAGGAGTATCTTTATTGTCATTTACTTTTCCAAAGTGGAACTCCCAAGCTGCCACATTATGAGCCAAACTGCAGTATTCTGGAGGTAATGGCATCAGGATCTTCTACAGCCCTGGGTAACAAGGCATGGACTTACTTACTCCCATTTCATGGGGAAGGGCAAAGAAAGGCCTCTGCCAGGCAAGGGTGAAGAACAGCTCACTGCAGTGATGAAGAAACCAAGCTGGATCACTCAAAGTGAGCTCCTGTCACTGTGGGGACACAAGACTAGTCACAGGCGTTTCCCTAGGGGAGTCTCCCTGCCCTTCTGGGACAGGCTGTGTGCCTAACCCTGCCCGTGTGGCAGGCGATGTGCAACGCGTGGGGAGAGCAGGCCAACTCCCAGGCCTCCTCTCCCCACTGACACGGAGCTTTTGAACCTGCCATCCCTTGCAGAAACCCCCATGGGAGCCAGAGATGGAGGATGGCTCAATGTGTGCATTTTATTCCCCCTGTCAACACAGCCAGGGCCAGTCCATCCTGCTGAGACCTCCTTCGGTCAACACTGGCAACCTGCAGCACCCCTACAATGCAATTAAATGAAATGAAGATATGAGACAATCTGGAGCTGTCAGCCCAGCAATATGGGTAGGAGCAGGGCCTCAATTTCTATTATGGTGTTTACAAGCATGCAGGTTTTACGGTAAAGACTTTATACTGAAAAACAACTGGCACTAGACTATAAAAGTACAGAATTAGAATTTTTTTTATGCTGTTGCTCCTATCCAGACCCTCACAGAAGTTTTTCAGCAAGCCCTAATAGCTTTTCTTCAAGGCAGCTGAAGGTTCCATTTCATCTTTGTACGGACAAAATGCGAAATTGGTAAACTCGGATTCCCTTTGAACTTGAGGCTAACACTTCAAAGCAGCTCAGGAGAAAACCATCAAAAAGACCTCGGCAGTTTTTACCCTATTTCCAACATGGATGTGTCTAGGACCCACTGCCCAAAGCAAACAGCTGCCTAAAGAAGCGAGATTTTCAAAGATGCCTAACTCCCAGTTTAATTCTCTACACATAGGGGCTATAGAACTTAGACTCTCATATCCCTCATGAAATACAATCCTTTTTATTTTACCAACTCAAGTGTTGTAAGAAGCTTAACTCTTGTGTTAGCAACAATTTCTGAAAAAAAATTACTTCAGAATGCTTTTTTTTACCCGTGGTAAAGTCTGTGAAACCTATCAGTGCTGCAGTAATACTGTGTCATTATCTGCAATACATAAAAACCATCACTTAGACAAGAGAAAAGCCTTGGAAGAGCCTTAGTTCCCAGAAAAATGGAGATGCTGATGGGAAAGCTGAGATTATACTCACTAATAGTAAAAGCAAGTAATAGTTGAAGCAGAAATTATTGGAAAATCTAGCCTAGCACAGCTTGAGATGCTGCATCTAAAGTGCTATCTCCAGATTTGGATAAATTCATTCAGTACCTGGCAGTAAGGGATATAGCCCATTGCATTTAAATTATGTGACTCTGCTCCCCCCACAGTTAATGTCAGACTGGTACCCCCCAAAGAGGAATTAAAAGAACAGCTATTTAAGGTAGGTGGTGCTTCGCCATTCCCTGAAGTAATACATTTCTCTACTGACTGCAGAGGAAACCTGAATGATGGCTTAGGTGGGGGTTTCACTTTCAAATACCTGAAGGTAAAAAGCTGATCTTTAGTGGCTGCATTATTCATTGAACCTGTGAAATCTCACCTCACCTCCCTTGTGTTTCTTTGCAGCCCAGATGATGGATAGCGGATGGTCTACCAATCTGTATAAATACCTAATTCATTTTCTAATCTTAAAAAAGCCCTGACTTTACCTTGGGGCAAAGACTTCTTAAGGTTAATTACACATCATGTAAAACTCTTTCAAAATCTTATTTAAGTTAGATGTCTTTCCATTTCCCAGAGTACCTTCTCCTTCAGTGATGAGAAAGGATTGTTCATATTATCTTCTATATTCCTGTGGTATTTCCAGACCAATACTTTTTAAAAAAAGTTGCTTACATTAGCTACTTATATCCTTGTTTAGATGCTTAAGGAATTTCAAAAACCAATTCATCCTAAGCTCAGGAACCCCTTTTTCATTGCCTGTCCTTTTAAAACCCCAAGAAATACTTTTCTGTCACAAGGAGACCAAATGGTTGGAATATACATGGACAGCCCAGAGCAGTTACAGACAATCTGCAACTTTTATTACATGAAGCAAATGACTTGCATGTACATAGATTAGCAATATCCTGAAATGTTAAAGCATTCACTTTTTTTGGCAGCAGGAAAAGTACGTCAAGAATTTACCTTCACATGCAATTAGTTCTAAAATGCTGCTGAACAGAGAAAGTCTGTTATCAAAAAGCAGCTATTCAGCTCTCATTTAAAAAGAATAATGGCTGGTCTTCCTATACTTTTAAAAGTTTTTTTTCTTTAATTTAATAAAGTGTAGTTTTGAGCCACATTTAGAGTAAACCTAGGCCTTTAATAAAACCCTACATAACTAATTGACTTTACATATTATCATTTTATACAACCCTTTTGCTTAACTTGAATTCATCACTCTTTTGACAATTCCAAGTATTTTCCCATCTCTATGATAGCAGGAAAAGGCTCAGTAAGCACATGGACTCATGCCTTGGGCCCCAAAATACCTGTTTGGCTAGCAAGAAAAAACACCAAAGTGAGTATACAGGACCTTTAGTAGCTGTTAGGGGTGATGAAACCCAAATAAAAACGATGGATGATGTGCCCCCTCAAAAGCATTCAGAAAGACCCATGGAATTAATTTTAATACGGTGCAAATAAAGCAGAGAGGCAGATGTTTCCTGCAGGCAAGCAGGAGGGAAATACAAAATAAAGTGTGCTATTGTGTCTCCCCACTGCCTGCCGATATGAAGTAGTAGGGATGTTTTGCTTTTTCTTATTTTTTTTTTTAATTTCAAGGATTAGAAAAGATTGATTTATTGAACTGCTGAAAATCTACAGGAAGGAGTTGGAAAGTCCAGCACTCCCCTCATAAAGCAAACGGGTTCATCATTAATTAGTGAAGGAGCATCTTCATGGCGACAAAAATCAATAGCAAGCAATAAAAGAGTGCTTAAAGGATTTTGCCTTTGCATTTCATGACCAAGTTACCACCTTGATGGCATGAAGCCAAATGGCTTCCTAATCTCCTTCCTCAGGCTGCTGGTGTTCATCACACAGCCTTCTAAGTAATCATTTACCAGTCTCATCTTCTGGCTCCCACACTTTGACAGTAGGTGGCCAGTCTCCTGAAGACACCTGTAACCATCTCGAGGGTCAGTGAGCCTGCCACGGCTTCATTTGCAGGAGAAAATCCTGCCTTTACATGCCTTGGAGATCTGTAAAGGTTGGGGCTTTACCACCTGGCATAAGGGTAATTTTATATATATTGAAAGGCGCTTTTGATTTCCACCAGTAGATCTGAAAATGTTATTCAGACAAATGAGGCCAAACCTTCGTTGGCCCTATGTGATGCCCAAGCCTATGATCTGGGGCAATCCGTGGCTGGGCTCTTCTGCCAAAGGCAAAGCATCATTCCTTTCTCCTCAATTCACCCAGGGAAGTCATGTCCTGCTTTCTGAGACTTGTCCTTAATTATTGCAATTGGAAAGAGCAATTCTGTTAAGTTCATCTCATTTTCCGTAAGTAATTAATTACCCTCAGAATTGCTTACCCTGTTTATTTCCTTCCTCCTAACTTTGCAAAGGCATGGCACAATTATTCAAGCCACACTGATGTGCAACCACATATCTCATTGTTTCCACTCTACATGGATTCAGCAAAGCCTTTAGACACATTTGTATTATCCAAATAGCACCAGCAGGGCTTGCTGACAAAGTGCTTCAAATGTATGGCCTTTTAAAACAATAATCATGATTTATCGGTTCACAGAAAGACTGTAGGTATTTAATATCTTCCAGGACACTCTCTCAAATCAATAACCACTGATTGATTTTTTTTTTTTTTAATTCAGAAAGGACGACACCTGTCAGTGGGAAGATTAGTGCTTTACAATCACCATTCAACATTAACACAACCATCACAAAAACACAGGTAAACAACCAAAACCTCAAACCAAAACAATCAGATACCAACCAAACCCTTCTGTGAAAAATTCCAACAGCAGCAGATTGCAACAAATGAAATCAGATGCTGCCATCATCATCTCTGGGGGAAAAAGGCACCCAGACAAAAGTGCAGTCTCTGATGTTTTTCCAGAATTGGCAGGGCTTCTGCCTCCGAGGTGCTCACAAACTCTGCCCTTGGGCAAAATATAAATGTGCCATACTTTTTCTTGGTAGGAAGCTTGTAAATAATTAATTTTGTGCCAACTCCGAGTGGTTTTTCTGGGTTTGCTTTAGGCTGCCTGTTCAAGTTAGCTCATGCAGAGACGCAGATGAAGGCTATACAGGAGCAGCACTGAGTTAACCAGGGGACTAGGAAGCATGGTGCTTTCTTACACAGGCAGATCCGAGACAACTCTTGGCTTGTTCAGCCTGATAAAGAGGAGACTGAGGGGAGACCTCACTGCAGTTGCAGCTTCCTCATGAGAGGAAGCAGAGGGGCAGGCACTGATCTCTTCTCTGTGGTGACCAGTGACAGGACCCAAGGGAATGGCCAGAAGTTGTGTCAGGGGAGGTTTAGATTGGATATCAGAAAAAGGTTCTTCATCCAGAGGGTTGTTGGACACTGAACAGGCTCCCCAGGGAAGTGGTCACAGCACCAGCCTGACAGAGCTCAAGAATCCTTTGGAAAATGCCTTTTGGGTATTCTCCTGTGTAGAACCAGGAGCTGGACTTCAATGATCCTCAAGATTTTCTATAAATCTATGATTATAAGACCATCAGGCTGTGAAGACATGGCGCTGTCCCTCAAGGCCGTAAGAAACACATAGATCATGTGTGATCAGGCCTGAGCTCCGGTACAAGGAAAGCAAGGGAGGCAGTTTCTAATGCCCACCCAGCTCAGTACTCCATGGCTAATACCTAAACTTTGCAGAGGGGGAAGTTTTCCAAGGGAGAAAAAAGCTATTCCTCATTTTCTGAAGTGCCCAGATCATTTGGTCATCTCTGCAAAACACTCCTGTTAAGATTTCTGGTGACAGAGAATGCGCTGTCTGCATATCCCAAGCACTGTTAAAACACACTAACTTCTCATCCAAGTTTATCCAAACCCAAACACTGGCTCAGGAGCTCTTCTGGTTCCCTAGGATCAGATTATCACCTCCTGGAACAGGAATCCATGGATGATTCCTTTCCAAAAGCCATCTCTGGAGCTGCTGTGCTCTGAGCCTGCTGTCCCCAGAAGTTAGAGGAGTCCAAAAATGCTGCATATAGCACAGCTGGGGGGGGAAGGAAAAGATTTTTCAACACCCTATTCCTGAACACCCCACTCAGTGAATCTTTCTATTTTGTTAGTAGGGCTGTATGAAAATCCCCACAGACAGTTCATTCTGTACAGGCACTGTTGCTTTATTTAAGTTATAGGTAATGTCCAGTCCGGACATGGGTGCATGAAACTTCCTCTCCCCATCTGCTGCTCCAAATAGCAAGTGTTCATGTTGCCAGACCCTCAGCCCTTTCTCCCTAAATCTGAGAACTCTGAAGAAAAAGGACTGGACCTTTTGCACCCAGATGCTGTGCTGGGCAAGCTCCCAAGAGCTGGACCCCCTCACTGTACCGTGTCCTGTCTCTGCACTCCCAAGCAACCACAAACCCAGAGGTAATCAAGGATTAAAGTGCTGCTGTTCTGCAGGTCCAGTCCCCTGGGTGAACCCAATGCAATGTTCAGTTCCAGACCCTCTGCAATCACAAACTATTTCCAAGTTGTAGCATTTTATGATTAAACAAAGAAGAACTGGAAACCAATAGAGGATCTTAAATCTCCATAGAAAAAGATGAAATAATCCTTATTGTCTCCCTACTTTGTTTTGTTTCTAAAACGGCTAGAACAAAGCGCTAATTAATCTTCCATTAGTAAAAGCATACCTGCTACAAATTATTGTTCTTCTTTGGTAATGTAAGCTCTTCATATCAAAGGAGAAAAAAAAAACCCTTGCATTTTCAAAAGTCTAACTCATTCCCCACTGCACCAAACCCAGGATGTTTACTTTTTTCTGCATTTCAATCAGCTGAGTAAATAAAACTAGACTGGTAAACCTCTGTTTCTGCCAACACAATACTGCTGTGTTGAATCAAGGATTTAATTTAAACATTTCTGCAGATGATTTTTGGAAGTTCTATTTAACCTTTGTTTTCAATTTTCTACCTAACTCAGGATTTTTTTTATGACTTAAGCAAACCCACAGGACTGAAGCAAGAAGCTAATCTGGGGGCTGGGATTAGTCATGTCTCTTTAAATAAAATACATATGTTGAAGCACGAAAATGAGCAGATAATCACTTACACCCATACAACATATGGGGAGAGTGGGCTACGGCAACGGTTTTAGAAGAGGAATATCTTCAAAAGGGGCTTCTCAGTTTTGTGCCTGGTGCTCCCCATCCTTCACCTCCCCCAACCTGGGCCAGACTCCCTGAAAGAACCCAGACTGGGCTTTGCAAGGTTTTATATACTAATAATCAAGGTTAAATCTTTACATTTGGCTCCTACTTTCAGCTGTTAAGTTGGGCATTCTTAGATTTATTTTTTGCAAGCCTTTGAGCAAGAGACTTGTATGGAAAAAAAAATACAAAATAGAGGAGTAAGATGTGGGTTTCGTTTCCAGTCAGAAACTTGAGAGAACATATACTTTTTTGTTTTGCCATTCAATTAGGGCTGTGTGCCTTCTGTTGTGGACCATTTGAATCTTCCACGGCAGGCAGCAAGCTGAGGAGGGCTCGTTTTGGTCATTTGAGGATTGATTTCTGAAGGCTGCAATGCGGGACATTTCCGCTTCATCCCCATTAATGGGATTTCAGCATGTGTTCTCGTGAATCCAGTCACAATGCCTAAAAACATTATCTCCTGTGTGCTCAGAATAAATACATGTTTTTCTAGGGAATTTAATGGTTTTAATATAGTGCTTATTCTTTCGTTGCGGAAGATGGGATGGGAGCAGGTTTCCACAAGAGGAAGAAAACTGCAGCAGAACTACAGTGATTAATACCAGGATTAAACTATCTCAAGGTTCCTAATTAATAGTGCCTCTTTAGCAACAAAAGGTGCTCCCAGCTAAGACCCTGGTCTCCCTGTCTGAAGGAAAGAAAATTAAATTTCCACAATGACTTTCAGGTGAGTTTCTACTACACTAAATGAGTTTTTCCTGCAAACCCAGGACTACAGCCTGACACACTCCTCTTTGGAGGGGTCCCCACATGTTGTGCTTTCTAAAGAGCATCCAGGTGGCCTATGGCACAAACCAAGCTATACCCTGACTGAAACAATAATACAAAAATGGGACAAAAAGGGAAACAAACTGGCAAAGCCCTTTGCCTCTTGCCTTCTCTCTTGCGGGTCTGCAACTGCTCTTGGCAGCTACAGCTGATGTGTTCTCTTCCAAAGTAAACAAAATAAAATCTTGTTGCCACATACTACAGCACAGAAGGATGTCAGGAAGTCTGGTCTGGTCTGGCCTGGGGAAACACTAACAGACGGAACCACAGCCAGGCAGCACCAGGGAGAGAAGGGATGGAAGCCTGTGGGAACTTCAAAGGAAAGGTTATGTCTGTAAGGAAGAGAAAATGATGGCTTCTGGTCTCTGTTGAGAGGGATCCTCTCCCCTCCAGCCATTTGGAAATGCCCACTGTAACTTCAGGTGCAGCAGGTGCTCGGCCCTGTGGATGAACCCTCTTAATCTGCTTGTAGGACTTGCCTTTTGTTAGCTAAATGACTGCTCTCTCCTCCCAATTTTTCCAGCAGTTTTCCATGTCACTAACTAATGCACCCCACAAAGTGCACCATGAGAGCTTGCAGCAAAGAGCTCAGATTTCACTAGATATGCTGAAGAGCACGTCTGGATTACCATCAGTGTAGCTCCTCTTTTTTTCCCTTTACCAGAACCATGGTGACTTGAATGAGCAGTATTTAAGTGGCTGCAGAACAAGCACTGCACTGCCACACAGTGCAAAGGCACTGGAGGAGGGGCTTCGTCTGAAACCCCGTTTTGCACAGAGAATGGTGGTTAAGCACCTGGAAATGTGGATGCTTTGTTGTGCTGCAGCATCTGGCGTGGTTTGGATGAAAACCTGGTGTGCAAGCTGCCACAGTACACGCCTGACCACCTGGAAAGGAGTTGATGGATGGAAAATGGAAGAACCGTGCTCGACTATTCACATATAATGTATTTTCCTTTGTCACATAAGGCTTCCTACAGCAATGTGAATATGAAAAAAGATTCAGCGTAGTCTTGCTTGTGACAGTCTGAGACATTTTGCACATCTAACATCTTCCCGGCACAATGGAAAAGCATTTCCAAGGAAGGAGAGACTTCGAGCTGCTCAGCTCCAGGAATCACTCCACACAGCAGCAACCTCCGGTAAAACAGCCTCACAGCTGCTCTAAAGAATTCCAGCTGGTAACACATCCTCATGAGGAGCCATCTGCTAGCAAGAGTGCATCAGTACCGTGCTGATATGCCTACAGTCTCCACCTTACAGGCTACAGGTGCAAGCAGCACAGCAGGCTTTCGTCGTCCAAAAAGCTTACGCAGTCCCTGGCTTGAAAGATGTGTCTTTCCTGCAAGCTCATAAAGGCTGGGGGAATCAATCTTCCAAAACAACGCCTTCCTGGGTACGTTTCGTTGACAGTAAATTAGTTTGTGCTTAAGAGCCTTTTTGTGCACCCTTTGCATCCCACTTTTAGCCTCAGAGGGGCCAGGAGTGAGACACGTGTCATGTGAGCAGAGCTACCAAGGACTAAAAAATGCTCCTCTCTGCCCATCTCTGCTCACCTGTTTGCCAACAAGCCACACAGAGATTAAAGAGCGATGGTCACAGTGGACTTGAAGCACCCAGAAAGGTCAGGAAAGAAAATCCCCTCCCATCCTGTGTTTGGGGAGGCATGAGTAGAAGCTACAGACACCACTCAAGAAGCATCTGTTCTGGCATTCTTGTCTGTATCACTTCATACTAAAGAGATCTTAAAAGGGCAGAAGAGATCCCCACCCTGGATGGATCCTTAAAATTTCTGTGTAAATATACTGAAGGAAGACACCAAACAGAACTTTTTATAAGGGCCTAGGTAAAAGCATGCTACTCTTGGGGATGGTACCTCTTACGAACGGAAGCCAATGTCCTCCTGGCATCAGTGGCAGGCAAATAGCATGAAACAGAAACTCTTGCAGCTCTGAACAACATATCCCACATACACATGCTCACATCTTTTCCTGGCTACATGCCTCAAAAGCAGGACTAAACCACAAATCTTGCTGTCTTATTGGGCACAACCCGCTGAATCGGCTCAGTACCAACCTGTCATACAGGGAGGATGCCACTGGCACAGGGGGAAGGACCCACATATGTGGTTACCCTACTTCCCTCTTGAAAGTGCTGGGCTAAGCCAGAAAAGTTAACAAGGATAAAAATAAACCAGCTCTGTACTCATCAAATCTCTTGCTGGGTAACCCCTGGGTAACTAGAGCCCCACTGCAGGAATGTCAGAATCTCCCATGCTGGTACAATAATCCAGGGACTGTTCCTGAAGGTGAGGGAAGTTTATTTTTACAACTTTGCACAGTGCCTACAAATCTATCAGCCACACAGCATCTGGTTGAGGCACTGCCCTTTGAATGGCTTTTCTGTTGGTGCAGTAATTAAAGGTATCCCAGGTGACACCTGATCCCTTATCAAGTTCATTAATTTAAGTGGAGTTATTTGGCTCTCTATTTTCTATACTTCATAATGTATTTCTAACCTTTAAAGTGACATAGGCAAGGACCAGATTGCAGGGGCGCTTATTAACAGCCTATTAAAATATTTTATGGCCTTTATTTTTACGTTGCCATAGGGAATCAAGTATTTTGCTGTTGTTAAACAGGCTCAGGATTTATGATGCGAGAGCTTCACCACAGCCTAACACAGAGTAATGCTAGGAAATGAACTGGGAGAACAAACTCTCATTCAGCTCTCCATGTGCTGTAAAGCTGTCACATGCAGATGGCAGCAAGGGGCCCTCCAATACAGGCCCTGGGTTTGGTTTGTTTTAATAAATACAAACCGATACAACCAGATGCAAGGCTCTGGGACCTGGGTGCCTTTTTACTAATCCTGTAGGCCCACAGAGGGAAGCTCAGAAAGGATCTTTGTGGTCCTCTGTGAAATAATGTCTTCTGTGGCTTTTTTATTCCAGAGCTGCTGTAACACATCCACATTTCGCAACTGGGTTAAGGCCAAATGACTGTGCAGGAAGACCACGATCTTACCTGCAACAAGACTATGATTGTATCTAGAAGACAACTAGGATCTTACTGAAAAATTTTCTGGAGATTGCAAGCCCCTCGATTCCCTAGGAAACCTCCCTCCAAAGTGAATTCCCTTCTCTGTTACAAATCTGCACTTCCTCCTAACCCAAGCACATCCAACACTGAGAGCACGTCTTGAATTTAAAGACTTAATGATGTCCTGCTTAGGTATTCAGAAATTACAATCAAGTGTGTTCTGAAATGCTTGGTTTGATAAACTTCCTAGGGTGAGCCTGGGGTCTTCCCGAGTTTATATTATGTTGCTCTTATTTTCTCAAGCATAAAAAGTAATTTGTAATGAAGCAACAGATTTGGAAGAGTATCAGCAACATACTTAAAAGTATTTTAATTGCTTGTGTTTTCAAAACGTTTTAATGAAGTCAAATCAGGAATAGACACTCATCTGCCAAAGAACCTATAAAATATTTTACAATGACATTATAATTGATGCAACTGGTTGTATAAATTCCTGGCATTTTAAACAAAGATACTAGAGATTAGCTCAAGAAGATTATTCAGCAGGCATTTATTATTTCTGCTTTAATTATAAGGGCTTTGTTGTTGTTTTTTTCTCCCCAATTTTTAATTTAAATGTCACATTGCATGGCTTTCCAAACAGATTTTGTGTGGGTAACCTTAGAGAGACTGTTCTTAGCGAGCAATCCCATAGCACTAATGCATGATAAGTAGCCATATTAATAAATGTTATTAAATGTACCGTGCCTTTAATGCCTCATCCAAGATCAAATGACAGACTATCTTTGTGGGATCAATCCTGGACATCCAGGAGGGATTGCTCCTCTAATTTAATTTCATAGCAGAGTGATGGCAGGAGAAATTGAGGCTCACTGCAGAGCAGCCTGCCCACAACCCGGGCGAGTGAGGGTTCTGTGGGTTTCCGAGCTCACTGGGGTCTCCTGCCTTTGCACCCCAGTTCCCTTTCCTCCCAACCCTTGATGGAGAAGCTGCACCTAAGACGCTAAAAGCTCACCCAAAGGACCATGCCAGGTCATGGCACACCAATGGCATTGCAAGCCTTGCCCGCTGAGAAAGTTTCCAGGAGGCGCCCTGACGTGGTTTAAATTAAAGCTGCATCTGCAAGAGTAAGTGGTAGGCTCAGAAGTAAGAACAACAGCCTTGCTGAGAGCTGCCTTGCAACTGTGCAATTCAGACATCTTCTAACGAGCTCCCCTTACACCTCTTCTCCCTTTCCTACCACGAAAGAGAGAGGAGAACCCACTTCAAGCCGTGTTGCACCACGCTCTCCTTTCCTGGGTGAGCAGTAAAGTGCTGACTCCCAACAATTTCCTCCGCCTGAAGCTCATTAGATGGTTTTATTAATTAGCAGGCTCCCAGTCTTATCATGCGCCGCACCTGAAATCTTGCTTGTATTTTTGAAGAGAGTAATTAAAGCCAGAGGTAGTTGAATAAACAGGCACTGACAGAGACTAATATTCTCTCAATATAATGAAGCAGCTTGCTAGACAGTAAGATGCCCAGGCTCAGATGTTAACCCAGTACAAGGGCAAAACATGCTTTGGCTGGCAAGCACATCCACCCGCTGATGTGGGCACCCCCAGGTAAATCCTCAGTAACTTTGCTGAAAGCAATCAAGACTTAGGGGAGAATTTGGGTCGTGGAATCTGTCAGGGGCCAAAACAAACAGAAAAGAAGTAAGGCAGCTGCCCTCATAGCAGAGAAGTAGTAATAATCAACAGTTTCAACACCTTCCCTGTAGAGACTGCAATAATTAGCTGGTAATTATTGGGCACAATTTCCTTTACACGGACTAGAAGGTTACCTGCTTCAAGGACAAAAAATGTAGCTTTGCCTCCTTCATGCAAAATTGAATGGAAAATGCTACCAATGGCAGCCAAACCCTAGTATAGTGCTTCATCATCAGCCACTTGGTATCTTTTAGAAACCACTCTGCAGTGCCATAGCCCAAGGTATTATCCCTGGTTAGCACTGCTGCTGGCAGAGCTGGTTCCCATTTTGCTCCGCAGAGGAATGAGGGAATAAACAGCAAAAGACAGAAACGGGTAGAGAAAAACCACTTACTTGATATTGTCAAGACATCCAGATTCAGGTTTCAGTATGGCAGTATGATGAAACATTTTATAGAGAGCAATCCCAAGGAAGATGACATTAAGCTGCAATGGAGGGGGAAGGAAAAACAAAATAATTACGTGACACAGCACAACATGATGGGGATAAAGTCAGCTCCTTCTCTGTAACAGATGGGTTACTGCAGGAAATTAGCTCACAGTACAGTTTTACAGTGACTGAACCACAGAAAATTTCTAAGCATTTTATAAGGTGAGCTGGCCTGTAGATTGCAGGACTGGTGATGCCACAGCCTTACCAGAGCTGTGGCACTGCTAGTACAAGGCTGGTTCTACCTTCAACTGTAGTGCTTCAAACAGCATTATGGAAAATTAAAAATACTTGCTGTAAGGGCTTTTCTGTGTCTGAGAGTCATGAAAAGTCACGCAAAGCATCTTACTTAGCCAGCCCCACTGTAACAAAGCATAAAAGCATCTTTTTCTGTGAATACACCCTTTAAACACAGTGTAATGGGGCAGATGGGTAGGGAAATCACAGCTGATGCTTAGCACAATGCAAAGTTGAAAAACAAAAAGAAAA
Organism: Machaerirhynchus nigripectus; assembly: GCA_013397975.1. Lineage (NCBI taxonomy): Eukaryota > Metazoa > Chordata > Aves > Passeriformes > Dicruridae > Machaerirhynchus > Machaerirhynchus nigripectus. The sequence goes on from VZRQ01004341.1 coordinate 650,784, forward strand.
CAGAGTTCGATTTGTTCTGTAAATGATGGGATGGTGTTTCCATGCCTCAGTGTTCACAAGGCTGCAAATTCCTGGAAAGGAGTTTCCCAAAAGCCCAGCTTAAGATTTGAGACACAATCAAAAAGGGAAGATATCTTTTTATGAATTAATTGCTTAAGGGAGGAAAAAACCCAACAGTTGGAGTTGGTGGCATGGCCCCCTTCCTGATGTGGAAGGCTGCTGAAATGGCTCCCAAGTTGCAGGAGAAGCAGAAGAAGCAGAGACAATGTCTGCATTGAGGTGAGAGCGCCTGTTTTTCTGTGCTAGCCAAACTGTAGTCTAGTCAAAACAAAGGATGGTTTATTTAAGCCATATTGTAGCGATTAAAGTATAAGAAAACTCCAGCTGTCTCTAGAGTTGGGTTCTCTACCTTGTTGCTGTGTTAGTTGATATGCTGGCAATATGCTAAACATGAAGTCACACAAACTTCAACTTCTGCTGGGAAGGAAAAACCCTCATCAAACTTCTTTTCCAGTTTGGACATTTTTCCATCCCCCCCTCCCAGATTCCCCTTTTTTTTTTTTTTAAATTTGTATTATCAGTGCAAAACTTCACTCTGGAATTCAAAAGGGGTGTGAGCAGTGAGTGGCATCAAAATAGAGTTTGGCACTTCTAAAAGTCCAGTGCTAGAAACCAAACTCTGCAAGTGCCCGTTCTGAAGCTCCCTGGTCCATTTTGATCAAGTATTTTGCAACGCCAAGAGCCTCTCATAATGAGGGTCTAATTGCTTATGCCAGGTGGGGTCAAAGAAGAACATGTCTTCCTCAAATTAATCTGTGTAAATTAAAGATAAAGAGAAAAGGGACAGCAAAAGTTTTATTTCTTGACCTGAGAGATGGAGTAGTTAATTAGGAGTTCTTACCATAATTATCAAGGTCGCCGGTCCTATAAAGCTCCAAATGAAGTAGGTGTCAAGTCGGAGCCAACATCTGTAATGAAACACAGGGGAGAGAAGGCATTCAAGGACTGCACCCAGGACATACATCAAGAGTGAGCGAGTGACAGAGAAGAATGTGAGCTGCAAAACACGCCGGTGGGAGACAGGAAATATTACATTGCTTGTTCATTTAAATGCTGAATTATGTGCCCAATTTCTGACAGCGCTATTGATGGAGTAAGATAATTACCTCTAGAGGAAGCAGGGAAGAAAATGGCACAAGGCCTGTTTGCTAAGGCTTTCTGCATCTGTTGGACAAACTCCTTAAACCGTGGATTTTTTTAAGGAAGGGGTCTGATGGACATCCACAGCTTTTTCTTTGCTTTATGCTCCTCTCTGCTCTGCAGCTCTGATGCAATGCAAGCTGTCTGTCAGCTGTCATGCAAGATGACATTTCTCCAGCAAGCACTTCAGAGAAACTTTGGTGCAAATAGGAAGCATGAAGTGGATAATAGAAGGCTGCAGTTTAATTAGGTTCAGCAACTTCCCCTTTAAAGTGTTTTATTTCCCTGAACCTCCCGAGTGTTTTGTTTCTACTAATGTTTCCACAGTTGCATATGGACTGCGCTATCACAAGAAGTTGATTCATGGCCTAAAACTAAATTATTAATCGCTTAATTTCAACCGCATTTAATACTCCCCACATTTTTTAAGGCCCCTGGGAAATTACATTTCCATTCCTAGTTCATTCCAGGCGACAGGAAGATAAAATGGAAGTGACTTGTTACAAGACAGACGAATGTAAATTCCAAGAAAGTTCCACATGATGTTTAAAATAATAATATCTTGTCGTGTTTGCAATGCTGCAAATCACAGTTCCGTTTATACACAAAGGACTGAGAAAGCATAAAACCACTCTTATCCTAAACATCCAATGGAATTTCATAATTAGGCAAGTGACAGGAACGGTATATATGAATTTATCATGGTGGTAGGGATAGCAGTTCTCACAAATGACAGCTCTAGTGTATGTGCCTAATGTTTTTTCCCTTCAAATGGACTTTTCAACAGGCAGAATGGTCTGTGCCAGCAGCCCCAAGGGAGATGATCAGCAGGAGATGCCTGACGAGAGAATAAAACATGCCCTGAACCTCTGTGACTGGGAGAAGCCAAGATATGAATAAATTCAAATATGCAGAGAAAACTTCTCACTTCCCGCCCTGTCCATATAAATTTCAGGTCTCATCAGTGTTGGAGATGTATTGATATATATATATACACACTCATACTGCTATTTGTCATGAATTAAAATACTGTCACTTCCGTGACTGTCATTGCTGAACTGCCTCTGCAGCTGCTCATCCAGAATCTTCACATGATAGCATCAAAATCTTAATGCGAGAGGCAAACAGAAGCTTTCAGAGTGATTGCTGGGAAATCTTGTTTCCTCTGTGGCTGCTGAAGTTCAAGGTGATTTAGATGCAGCTGGTAATGGAACAACATGAGTGACTCGAAACTACTTGAGTCTGATTCCCTATAGGAAAAGGTTTATGTGATCATGACATCTGTGTATCACCCATAATAACATCTGAAATTTTGCCCAATTGCAACTAGATTTGACAAAGGAATAGAGGTTTCAAGGATAATGAAGTCCCTGTAAAAAATCCCCCCCCCCCAATTCCTGAACAAGGATGTCCGCATAGCAGCAGCTCACATACTACACGGCATTTCAGACTTTATACCTACCCCATCCCCCTCAGGAAAAATGAGTAACTAGTGCTTATGCCTCAGCTGCTGTATATAAATCACGGAATATGCAGCCCCATCGCTTTTTTTCTACTGATAATGAGTGCTGGTGTGTGGGAGAGGACTCAGAGGGTTGAAGGGGTTTAATTTTTTTTTTTTAANTTGGGAATATTATATTTTAGTTGCCATCAATTTGGTTTTCCTTCAGCATAAGGAGTGACCTGGCTCTTGGAAAGCCTGGGGAAGAGGAAACACATAAATCCTCTCTTTATTTCCTGAAGCATGGTGACCACCCTGCAGTCATATCTGGTGCAGCTGTTTTTGAATGCATATAGATTGGGACGTGGGGAAAACCAGGGAAAGCTGAAATACAGAATGAGCAAAAAAGCTCTGCCAGGCTCAGCAAAGAAGAGCAAAGCAACTGGTTCTTTTTCCAGGCAGCAAAAAGGATGAAATTTTCCACTCCACTCCCCTAAAATATCTGTCTCTTCAGCTGTAGAAAACAATTGAGTGACAAGAGACGGATGCTGTGGATGCGAAACAGCAGAGGAGCCAGGTCCTGCCATTAGGATAAGTGGAGGCCCGGCATGGAGCAAAAGGAGCCCTAGGAGAGATGGCTTCACCTAAGCCAGAGTACAGCTTGTGAAAAACAGAGAAGGCCTTTTTTAGGCCTCTCTACACACTTCAAAGAATGCAACATCATTTTTTATTTGTTTGAATAGAAAACTTGCCTTTCTATGAAACCATGTATGATACTCCGTCTTGGGTGACTTAAAAAAAAGAAGCTGGGGTTTTTGGTGGTCATCAGGAAGAGATGAAACCTTGAACCTGTTTAAGTCATACCTCATTAAAAACGCAAAATAAGACCAAAACATCGAAACACAGGCATCCCGCCAATTGCGTTGTGGAGCTGTAAATTGCTAATCAGACAAGTACCACACTGAGCTTTTCTTGCCTTAGAAGACAAAAACCCACACGCACATTGAGCTGCATAAATGAGCTCCTCAAAACAAGGAAGCAATCAGGCAACTCACTTCCCAAAGTTGCTAATCTTGGGCTGCTGAGTTGCTTGTGACCCTCCACGCGCAGCTGCACTGTGAGCACAGGCTTGCCATCTTACGAGTTTAGGCTTCGCTGCCATTGAGCAAACGAGCTCCTTCAGGGCTCAGTGCAAGGCAAGAGGACTATCAGGAAATGTGTGTTATGTAGGGAATACTGCTCAAAAACCCCATTGCTTCTCCTAGGAGTCACCCCAATGCATTCAGTTCTCGTGACAAGCTCTGTGGCACTGCTCTCCCTTACTTTTTAATTTCCTCCTTTTCCACAGTGACAACTCACAGCATCCACCTAAAGCTTTTCCTACGTAATAAAGACTACAAAGAGTTTACTCTATTTTCTGCATGAAGAGAAATCAAATGCTAAACTATCCCTGGTGTGCATTAAATATAACCAATAAACAATCATTAGCTGCCATTGGACCATAAAATTTGAAGAGCCCTAAACATATCATGTTGTTCACGGGAGCTCAGCGGTTTGTTTCACGTGGCTGTACAGCCTCCTTGTCAGGGTGCAGTAATGGGATATGTATGCACCAGACATGCCTTTCAAGGGTGCAATATAGGTTCTGCTTAATGGAGTTCAGCATCCACATAGCTCACGCTTCCTCCTCCAAATACTGGCAGCAGCACTGCAAATAAAACAAGTTCAGTGGAGCCACCCAAGACAGACCACATTGTTAGAAGCTATTTTCTGAGCAGCATTTACATGCATGAAATGTCGGTGCCTGGCTGATGGACTCGGAGGCTGTGTACATACACAGGGCTTTCATTTTGCTATCTGACAGCTGGATTGCTTACCGTGTGTATCCTGCTTTATGGCATTCCAATAGGGGGGAGGAAGCGGGGAGAAACAAAAGAGAGATCCCTGCCATGATGGATTTGATCGCCAGTGGATGAATATACCTACAAGTGCGTTTTCTAAAATGTACTGAATCACTCAAAGCATAGCTGCTTTCCTCTGCAACTTGTAAGAGGCTTCTATAAGAAACCCAGGAAAGTATGGGAATATGGAATAGCTTCTTGCTGATGATTTTGGATGGCCTGCTTCTAGCATGAGTCCTCTCAAAGGGAGGCTGCTAAAGACATATTTGAGCTTTTACTGAATTTTAGACACAAGTTATTTTCAAACACCAACAACAACTGCAAATACTATTTTCTATACTATTTTCTTTGCATTTTGCAGCACTGCCCACCACGATCCTTGACATCAAATCCGTCCAGGAGATGGATGGGTTCGGTTAACACACAGGACAAGGCAAATGATATAACTCATTAATTTTTTTTTAAACTATCTGCTTTTTTTGCAGCAAAACTTGAGCTGTGGCCATTTAAGACTCAGCAGCTGAAGACAAGGCCTGTAGGAAATGGTCACTTGGAAGTTCATGAGAGCATTGCCAGAATCCCTTTGGCAATGTGGGGGAAACACACTGTCTGCAGTGGGGCTTCCTGCTTTTCATCTTTACTTTAGAGGTTACGATCAGAATAAGGCGAGATGCAACATTTCTGATTTATCTGGGGGAAAGGACCAAACACAGTTCAGCTAGTCTGAGCGGGATGTTCTTTTAATGGAACCACTATGCTGCTGCTTAGCCATAAAAAGCAAATTAATCTCCTAATATAAGGGGTTTGAACTGTTCTAAAACAACAACAATAAAAAAATACGAGGAAAAGGACCTAAAATGCCAATATGAATACTAGGACACAGGACACTTCAGAAAATCACAAGCACCAAGTGATGAGTAAAGCAACAGAGGGAGGAACAACTGCCTCTTCCTGGGTATGTAATCTGGGCATGTGTTACAGCAGGGTTGGATTTAGAAAGAAAAATGAAATCAAGAAAACCCTACACTGGGTGTTTAAGCAAATCATTCTGAGATGTATGAACGGTGGCACCAAATGCCAGGCAAAAAACAAATAACACTAACAGCTCCATAAGTCCTGCTTAAACAAACGCAGTAAATAACAGAGCGAGGCAAGTAATATATTCCAGAGGATGTTTTACAAAACCTGGCAAAACCAAGCAACTTCTTGCAATCAAATTATGTATGCCTGGCATATAGTTCACTACAAATTCTAATCAGTTCTACCCTTCTAATAACATTATACTGAAAAATACATCATCATCCATCAACCAGATGGAGCATGATAGTTATACAAAACATATTGTATGTTTTTTATTCTCCTCTATGAGAACGTGATAAAATTGTGCTTTCTGGAATTAAAAATTATAAATAAATATTTTAGATTTGCAAATCTCTGTAAATAGTTATTTGCAAAATATTATATATACACGTTTAATCATTAAAATACTACTTGATGCTGTGGGGAGGGAGACATATTTTATTGGCACACACACAGGACTGCTGCCTCTTCAATGCCAAGATAGTGAAGTTTTTTTGTTTGCCTTCAGTGAATTTCAGCCAAACTTTCTGCCTGTACCTTCCACGCCATAAAAACATTTGGGCACCCAAGGCCTGTTTGCAAAAGCTAAAGGGTGAACAGTGTAGAAAATAGCCACAAAATACTACACTGCAAACTGGACAGGTTAGGGTACTGCTCCAGCAATGGCAGAAGGAACTGACTTTCCAGACAGCTGGAATATGTCTGAGGCTGAACGTGCCCGACGTAGGCCACTGTGAAGAGATATGTCCTCCACAGAAACACCACAGTTAAAAACAAATTTGTCTAAAGGGACAAGGCAAACTGTTTCCATACCTGATCCAATAGGTGCTTATATAATGCTCAAGAGGGGGAGTGAATATAAGAGCTTGTTGGGGCAGAAAGCAGGTGGCAACTGATGGAAAGTCTTCTTCAAAACTGGCAGTCAGCTGTTGTGTTACTTATTCTTTGCCCTCTAGGCCTGTAAAAGCCAGTCAAACTACTTTGGATAAATCAGTAGAGATCCTTAAAAACTTACACCCTCCTACCCTTATTTGTGTGGGCCATTTCCTTTCCCTTCCTTTCCACAAAGCGTGCCATTTATACAAATTCAGGTCACTACTCTCCTACTCATGGGAGGAGCACAACACAAATATCCATCTGGGATCCAAGCCTACCTGCTGGCATAATGGATCATGAGCAGCTCCAGCGCTCTACAGATCTGCTTTTTCAAGGAATAAAGGTTCACATATACCAATAAGGTTTCAGGCAAAAATTTGCTGTTGAACTTAACAGAAGATCAAATGCTGCCATGGCCTGACCTGACCTATGCTAAAAAAGAGCTTCAGAACCACAACTGGCTCATTGCTAGGTATGCCTTCATATTGAGCCTTTAACTCAGTTAAGTGAGACTGGGAAGGCAGACTGACAAGGGAAGAAAAAGAAAAGGTCAATAAAAACACACAGCTAATCCTATTGTAGCAAAGATGGCAAAGAGAATCAAAGGCTCAATCTTCCCCTTGTTTTCCATTAGACAGTGTTGCATGATTATCTAAATTGTGCTTTCATACCAGCTTCAGCAATGTTGAAAACACTTAAGAATATTCATAATGATAAATGATATAGCTGTTCTGATTTGCAAAGAGCCTAATGCACTCCACACTCACCACCTATTTTGCCTGCAGGCTCTGTTAATTTGATAGAACAGTTTAAAAAACAGAGGAAGAAAGCAGTATCTTCATCCAAATAAGAAATACTCTTTGGTTAGAGAAAGACGATCTTGCTGATACAGTACCAAACTGAGACTTCGGACAGTCACCTCTGCTGATGTTATGCAATGCTGTGACAAAATTTTCCTCCACTGACTTCCCTAGAAAATACCTTTGCAAATCATTTCCCAGTGGGGAATTTGTCCTGCACTGGAGACACGGAGATAAGGCAAGGCATGCCTCCTGGCTGAGCTTGGCCTGAACAAACCCTGTGGCCTCCTCACGTCCCTTTGTTGTCCCCACTCCCATCTCTCCCGAGCAGGCCCAAGCAATGCCGAGGTCACTCACACTTTGTCCGTGCCGTAGCTCCGGTAGTCCACCGCTGCCGACACGGCCACAATCAGTGCAGGCATGCCGTACCCGACCAAATAGAAGTACTTCCTCCGGGAGTGCTCGCTCTCAAAAACCTCCACCAGCATGATGTAGAGCTGCACCCCCTCCAAGAACATCCAGGTGAAAGCTGCCAGGAAGAAGAAGTGCAGGAGGGCAGCAAAGACGGCACAGGCAATCTGTGTGAGGATTGAAAAGAGCAAGGGAAGATGTTTGTACCACGATTAATTAATGCAACAGTCAGGAGTACTCTTACTGGGAGGGTTAATAAAAATGAAGGTGTTCTTATCTTCCCTCTCCAAAGGAAGAACTTTTTTTTTCGCTTGGAAAACATGTGTGAATTGTTTTAAAGAAGACACATCTTTGTATCTATCAATGATATTAAAAGATACACAGGTAGGCACGTACACTACCACACGGTCTGGCAAATAAACATACGAAGATGTACATGGTTTAAAAGCATTTTTACAACCTGCTTATTAAACATACACACACATTATTGACAAGCAACATACGTACAGCCCCTGAAATCACAGCAGGCATCAGCATGTGAGTCCCAGTTATCAGCCAGGGGCCCAGCCCTGTGAGGACTCGTGCACAGAATGAAGACAGTGCTGGAATGTATCTCACTGATCAAACAGTGCTGAGGCACTGAGACAAGAGCCTGTGACAGAAGCAGAAAGTGCTTTGCCTCTTACCGGCTGGTCAGTGCGGTTGATGCCGATGAGGAAGAGGAGCTCTGCCACGAAGAGGCTGATGCACAAGTTCTTGTGAATCGTGTTGCGGTCGCTCTGCAGTCCACGGAAGAAGCAGAAGGTGAAGATGCAGATCAGGAGGCAGACCAGTGAAAGCAGAATGCCAACCCATGTGATGAAGTCCAGGAGCAGGTCGTGGACTGCATCACTGTGCTGAAGATAAAACGAAAAAATCTCATCAGTTGTGTGGTATGTGACTTCTAATTCATCCCAGACACAGAGTAAGGTTGTCTGTGGCACAAGGAACCAGTACCAAAAAGATTAAATGGACCTAAACTTGAAGCCTGCAGCAAGAAAGCTGCACCCTGAAATACAGACTCCAAAGCATGTTGCAAGCTGCAGGTGCCCTGAACAGACTCAGACCCCAAAACCTTGCAGAAACATAATGCTGTTGATGAAAATACTGAGATATCAGGGCTAGTCTTGCGTGCAGCTCCATCTTGCACAAACATGGCAAAGGAGTGCCTGGACACACAGTATAAAGAACCACTGAAAAGAGTGATTCGAGTGTAAAAAAGTATTTCATGCTAACAACATCGTGTCCGACAACTGCAAGTCCATTACAACCATTTGCCAGCAGTGAAAAAAGACTCTCTTTAAATGTTCAGAGATGTATGAGCTTGGAGGCTTTGGAAAGAAAGAGATTGCTTAAATCTCTTTTTTTTTTTACCACAGGGGAAGGAGAAAAGAAGTTTGATTTTTCTTTTTCAGACCCTGGAGTTATATTTTAGAACTCCTGGGAAGTCAAATTGATCCTGAGAACATTACCCAGAAAAAAAAGACAGACCTTTTAACACGAATTTGCTTTTAAACTGTAACAGAACAGTGATTTTAAGACAGCCTGGAAAGTGAGCGATTCCCCACGATGAACTTTTAACATGGACGTATTTCAAAGCCATGCAAACAAAGCCAGTGCAAAACTAGACAACAAAGTTTTGTGAGAGGCAGGATAGGTGAGCCTTGGCTCTGCTGACAAAACACTGCTGCATTGCTCCTGAGCTTACACTGCATGTCCCTCACAGAAAGAGAAGGCACGTGATGAGACCCTTCTGGTGAGAGTATCCCACCACCTTCTTCCTTCTTCCAGCTGTAAAACTCCCCAGGCTTCCACCACATGTGGTGAAATTGTAGATATCATTACTTAGCAAAATGTAAATACAACATGAGAAATACATGGTGAGTCACAAGATGACTGCATGGGTGTAACTGGTTAGAGTCAATGAGCTAAGGAGAAGACTGGCTGGAAATCTCTGGGGACATTTCACAACGACCAGAGCAGCTTGAAGCCCAGCTTTGTGGTCCACCAGGTTGTGTTATAAATGGTAATCACATTCCCCACCACTTGTGGCATTTCGATGACTTGAGCATTATGTAGGCTGGCAAATACAGTAGTGTCACACTTCAAAAAGCCAGGGCAAAGTGGAAACATTTTTCTCTCCATGGGATAAAAGCTTATGACAGATGGAGGGAAAAGATGATTAATTTATCCATTTTCTCTGCCTGCTTGCCAGTGATAAAGCCACATCAAATGTCAGGCCTTTCCCGATACACACTCTGCTATGTCGGCATCCGCAAGAAACATCTCAAACCTTCCAGCTCTTTGGCTCCATCAGCATGAGTGATAGGCATCAAATGATAATGAAAGATGGGGAGTGACTCTCTGCTCCATTTCTTCCATGCTGAAAGTTTTCTCTCGAAGGAAGACTTGGAGGTAGAGAGATGGAGGGCTCCTTTGCCCAAACCCCCTTGCAGCTCTTTCTGAGTATTTCCAATACGTAAGGAACTAGAGGTCACATGTCCAGCGGGGAGACAAGAAATCATTGTGTGCTTTCTGTGGCTCAGGACAGAAACGCCTATTCCAGCCAGCTCATCCAGCAGCGCCCAGAAACCTGACAAGATGAAGCACATCATTTCCCTGGCAGCTGCGCATTTCTTTATCTCAGTGTCATTCCAGCTCATCCATCCCTCTTAACTGTGCAGAAAAATGTTAATGCAAACCTTGCACCTTGCAAATCATTCTTTCTTTTGTCTGAGGCTGCAGGGGAATGGCAGGAGAACATCTCCCTGAACAAGCCCTCATCTGATTAGATTGGCCTGCCAGGCTGAACGGACAAAGAGCTCTTGGACTGGGCAACCAGGATAAGGCAGGTGGATGAAGGGAGAAAGAAACCAGGCAGACTTCGGCCAGATGCACACACCCCACCCAGATGTGGCCATACTCATCCATCCCAAGAAAAATTTAGCATGGTGCAGGGAAAATTCTCAAAGGACTTCTTCCCCTAGGTGAGATGAATGTCACAGGTCCCAGCTCCTGCACCTCTTATCGCAATACCACAACTCTGCTGAATTTAAGACGTGATGCAGGAATTATAGCTGTTTTTGCTCTTCGAGAGGGATCCTACCAACCACATTCTTTGTCCTCTTCAGGGAAGGGCTGCTTGCCCAAGAAGCTCACCATGCTTAGCAATAAACATGCTTCATTGCTGTATTGTTATTATTATTATTATTATCAGTCTTACTGCTCTTCTTTTTAATATTAATCGTAAAGATAATACTGATTTTATGTACATAACACTCATCCCTGGAGTGCTGGGAAACAACCATAAAAACAACTTCTCCATAATTACAAACTCCCTCCCCAAACTCAACAAACTCACAAAAGAACAAACAGAAAGGAATAATAACAATAAACTGGGAACAAGCGCAATTTAAAAACACCTCAGGGGAAAAAAATATGAATTTGTAGCTTTTCTAGTAAAGTCCAAGAGACAAAGTGAGCTGAATTTTAAAGGCTGGGTAGACTCCAGCCTGTTTAAGATGCCCAGTTTCAGGTGCTACTGCAGAACCAGTGGATCAGGGAAGACTTGATGAGAGCTGGCATCCTTCCCATGGCAGTGCCAACTGCCCCCTCAGGGCAGGCACATCCAGAGCTTGTACACCAGCAAGCACCACAAAAGGCAACTAAGAACAGTGCTCTAAGCACTGTTCAAACACTTACTGAGGATAAAACAGCTTTGATGTGCATGCTAACCACTGAATCACAGCATGGTTAAGTTTGGGAGGGACCACCAGTGGGGTCATCTGGTCCAACCTCCCTGCTCAGGTCCAGCTGGACTCTGTGCCACAGATCATGACGCTCTGGGATCTGCTGTTCCCAGAAGATACCCAGGGGTATCTTTCCAGCACAGTGAAAGCCCTAGGGCCTCTAAAGCATGCAACATACATCCGAGGCCACCAGAGTATTGACAACCATCAACTCTTGCTTCTCAAGGATCTCCCCAAATACTTGGGAAACCAGAAGAGCCCATGAGAAATACCAGATGTCAGTCCAAGAGACAATTTCCTAACAGCATCAACCAAACAACTCCTTTCCCAAATGCACCATGGCTCTCCAGGCTGGTGCTACATGGCACAGCATGCAAGACACTGAGGTTTGTTACCACTAAGCTATACTTGCTTCACAGAATAAGCTGACGAACAGATTATTTTCAGCACAGGACCAACTTACTGAGTAATTGAAAAAAATAATACACTTCAGTGACAGGGTTTCTATATTAAGTATGTTTTACATTTATGATTTAGGTATGAACCCAACCCAAAGCCCAGTGAAAGGAGATGTCTCTGGCTTTGGAATAAAGGCCTGGTTTTGTTCCAATGGGGCCAAGAGCAGTAGGAGAGTGCTGACAGGGATTTGTGCAGGAGGAGTTACAGGAGCACTGGTAGCAACCACAGCAGGGTAAGAAGGCAGCCCCAGTATTATCCAGGCTGGGAAAATCAATGAGCAGCTCTGGCAGTGCCTCTACACCAGAGCTGAGCTAATAAAAACAAATCCCAGGGAATGTCAGCTTATGACAGAATGGCTCTCCCTGAGATGAACAGCCATTTCCTCCCTTATTAAAAACATCAGCAGAAGAAAACAGCAGCCAAACCAAGCTGCCAGCAGCAAAGGACACATTCCTTTGCCTAATCTGTCCCTCCAGGAATGGAAGAAGTAATATCTTTGGGGGTGGAAGAATAAGCAAGCAGTAAATAAAAACACAATGTCATCAACTAGCTCCGATATGACCGCTCGGTGCCTGGTGGGAGCTGGCAGAGTGCTGGGCTGGGCAGAGACCCAAGTGGGACAGGTTTGAACTTCTGTGCATTGCTGATGCTGCTTCTTGGATTTGTAGCTATTTGGGGCTGTGCGGGGTGTCTCTGTCCTTTTTCCTCCACCTCTGGCGGTGAGAGAGGATTTACTGCTATGAGCTAGCTGTAATGCTTTGTGGCTATGTGCAAAGGGCTACTGAAGAGGCAGATGGTTTTGGAGATGTATCAAAAGCATCCGTTGGGGTAGATGGACTGGGAGGAAACCCCAAGGACTCCTGCAGTCCATCCAAGCCAGATCAGGGCATCATCACCTGCTGTGGCTATGAAAGCATGAGAGGCTTTAAGTGAGCTTTTCCCTTTATGCGGCCAAGAGGAATATGTGCTGGGGGGATCCTTTTGCTTTAGCATCCATCCTCTCCATCTTCCCCAAGGATGCACCAAGGGAGGTAGGCAGCTGTGCTACACAGTGAATACAGCAGCCATGGATGTGGGTACATATCCCGTCTGTGCTCTCTACAAAGGCAAGGCTGTCCTGGGCACCATCAGGTCCTAACCCAGGGATAAAGAGAGCAAAATTCCCACCGGAAGCCCCTGTGCAACACTACTATCTTCTGACTTTGGCCATTCACAATAAGGCTCAGATCCCCTAGCACTCCTACAAGGTGGTTTAGTCACATATTCTCTCCTTGCCTTAGTCCACGAAGCTGCCTTCATATTCTGCATGGGCAACACAGACCAGCTTCTTCTGCCTTCCTCAGGAAGATGAAGGCCTCCTAGCAGAGCTCTCTCCCAGAAACTTCTCCCCAAAATGCAACACCCTTCCAGTGGCTCCTAGAAGTAGCAGCCAGCACAAGTCCTAGAAACCCCCCGTGGCCAGAATAAAGCTATATGGGGGCAGGGGTGCACAGAAAAATGGGTACAGACCTCACCTCACCACGTGTCACAGACACTACTGCAGATACAGCACATGGCAAGAGCCCACTGCTTTCACTGTACTCACCAACCCTCCTGCAACTGAGAGGCAGCTAAGGTGAGATTCAGCTGTGGAGAGGAGGTGAGGCTTAGGAATAATAATTGCATCCATCATCCTGCTCTCCCCTGCTGGCTGGATTTAGCCAGCTCTGATTACTCATATGGCATCTCCAACCCAAGAAATGAGCTACGGCGGTTGTGCCAAACACAGTGTAGACATCCACCCAGACAAGCTGCCAGAAATGTGAGTTTCTGGAAAATGCCTGGTCACAGCACCACCAGCTTCTGCTGTCACAGCGATGGTCTTACCCAGCCTGGTGTTGAGGCACAGCTGGGACATGGTTCCACCACACCAGGGCCACTACCTTGGCCTTGGTCCTCACATCACCCTGCTCTCAGCCAGAAAGGAAGGGTGTAGCAAGACACACAGCAAGGCTTAGCACTTGCCAGTGTGAGCTACATGACTTGCATGTGAAGTTTAGAACACAGGATCAACCTGCAATAACTCCAGCTTGCTCCTGTACTGCTTTAGGCAATGGACCACTACATTCCACTTAGACTTCCTATATTTTTATTCCTTTCTCTCCTTAGCTTGCCTTATGCTTCCACTCCCCAAATAATTAGCACAGTGTAACATGTTTGTGGTAAAGAAAAACACCTGAAACCTTCCTATTAATTGCAACAGTCAAAACACCTTTCTTTTTTTCCCGCATTTCTCTTTGTATTTAAAAAAGGAGTAAGATCTGGCATTCATTATATACTGATAAGCAACATTTATCTACCCTGGGGGTACCTTTGCTTATTCTGGTTTGGGTGGTTTTTTTAATTGCATTTTCCCACCTGCTCTGAACTTGTTTTCTGGCTGCATAATTTTCCCATGATACATTTAAGATGCATCTGCTATAATTAGTATGATGCAAAGCACAAGCTTATGAAAAACAACTTGTAAATTTTGAATAATTCTACAGCAATTACATAGGTAGGACAGCTTATTTAACTATGGGCTTTGTTCCATAGCATGGGAGCCACCACATTTTTATAGAACTTAAGGGTAGTAACAAATATCCTACCTGTTCAAACAATAGATAGGTATTTTACATAGATCTTATCTGCATTAAACATATCTCATAATTTAACAAAATATCTATGAGACTGTAATAATTTCCCATAACACAGGTCAAATGAACTTCCTAGATGGTGATTTGTTTCCAAGTCTTTAAACTTCTCTCTGATGGGAGGTTCTTATTTTTCCTGGTAAATTGTCCAGCAGGGCAATGAACACTGCACATCCTTAAGCCATCCCTTACCAGAAGGATTCCTCAGTGAGATCCAGCTCACAGCTCATTATACAGTCCTCTCTCCATGCTGGCTGGGGCTCTGAGAGGAGCTGGAGGGGGACCTACAGGTGAGAGTCCCCTGCTCTTCCCAGCAGTTATACATCCTGCTTGTGTGCACAGCCAACTCTTGCTCTTGGGCACTGTTATTTTACCCCAATGGGTGAATAAGAAACTCTGGGCCCAACTTATTTTAACAGGCAGAAAGCATTTTCCAATTAAATTCTCCTCTTAATCAGGTACTGTCCTAAGCAAGACCAGCACTGATCCCAGCAACTTCTACTCTTCAAAGCACACCAATAAATCCCTGCTGCCGTGGTCAGTTGGTGGCATTTTCTGTCCCTTTGGACAAAGACAGATTGCTTTTGCACGCTGGAGAGCCAGATGGCCATCAATCACCTCTCCTCAGCAGCGCTACCTTCCAGCTCCACCTTGTCACGCACACACTGCTAATAATCAAACCGTAGCCCAGAACTCACAGAGCGGCCACCAAGGTCCCCTCTGGAGAACACGCTCTCTTGCCATGTTACCAGGCAGAGAGATCATTCATGAGCAGATGTGACACTTGTCAAATTGGTGCTGGTTTTTGATGAAGGAGCGGGACTATGATGTCTGCTCCCCATGAGGCCCAGTTTTTAAGTCTCATTAGGCAAGGTGCTGTGGATACTGACTAGAACAAAGGATGTTCCCTGTGGATCCAAAAATTCGAACACCTTAAGTCAGTAAACTACAAATCTCAATCACAGGAGTAAATAGTTTCTGTTGCAAAACTCCCAGAATATTACTAATTATTGTGTGTTCAACAGTCCTCTTTAGACATCCTGGTCACTGGCCAGAACACTGGTCTAAGAGGTCTTGCACAAGCACACAATATCGTTTCTCCAAGGATCCTTCCACCTCCAAGAAGACTAACAGGTCATTGAATGACCAAGGAATACCTTTTTGAACCAGCCACAAGATAAGAAAATGACTCAAAAGCGTATCTATGAGCAGTGAGTGTGAGTCAATGAATGACAACAATCCCCATTTGTTTTTAAACCTCCACTTTTCCAAATCAGCAGGTATTGTGCTGCCAAGACTTTAAAATCAACTCATTACAATAGCATAAGGAATGTCATATAAGCCACCTTCAGATATGCCAAGAGCCACGTGGTCAGCTCCACCATGGAGAGAGACAGTGCCACCAGGAAGAGCAAGATGACAAGCAGCTGGCAGGACGAGTTGCAAATGTTTGCATATTTATACTGAAATATGTGTCTGTGTTATGCGGGAGGAAACCCTGCCCTGCCTCTGCCCTCAGGCCAGGATGATCACTGAAGTGGACATGCCAGGAAGCTGTCCGGTTGTATCAGAGTCAACAAAGTGGAGCCAATTTGGCTCTTGCAGCAATGGCACCTTGGCTGCAGCCAAATGATAAAACATGACCTGAAAGTCTTGAGGGCACTTGTTAACACCCAGAAACAGCCACTAGCTAATAGCACGCTGGCTTGGCACTCGGGAAGCTTCCAGCTGCAGCTCTTTCCAACCTGCTGGATGAACATGGGCGAGCAAGGGTCTTACACACTTTTTCTGCAAGATGAGATAACAGCACCTCTACTTGTCTCACGAGGTTTGGATGGGAAGTGCAGACAAGGCTGACCCATTTGCAGTTTGAGAAGAGGCTTGTTGAGCACCAGGCTGTACCTGCACCACGCAGTCAGGATCACCCCCATTCACACCAGCGGAGTGGATCACTACCTGCATTTCCCAGGTGCAACCTCTGACTTCAGTGACTCAGGCATATCTGTTAACTGCAGGTGGGTGATAACGAGCCAAACACACATTTCTTATGAAAATTCAAGCATTTGTAGGAAACTGGCAAAACCAGACCTGGACTGCAGAATGCCATTAACCTGTAAATATGTGCTCTGAATACGCCTTTTCTTCAGGCACCTCCCAGGACAGTGCCACAAACATTTAATGGCTTGTTTCCTGGACTAGGACTGACTCCTGCAGAATAAAATGGTTACCACAACTTGCAGCAGCAACAGATGTATCCTGCCCCTCTCAGCTGGACCCAGCTGTTGTAGGAAATGTGCTCCTAGGCTCCCATTTCTTTTTTCGCAGAGCTTTTGTCATGCATGATGCTTGTGTAATATACATTTTATTGCAGCTCTTCACAGTTCTCTTCAGATTATTAAGTGGAACAAAAATACACAAAGCAGAGACACTGAAAGACTACTTAAGAAAAAGTAGTTTTAAAACTCTAATAGCTTTTGTGGTTATGCTGATCATGGAAGTGATTCTGAAAAGTTCTGCCTGCATGGAAGATGCCAGATCCATATCTAGCTCAAAACTGTGGATTTTGCTGCAGTTCCAGGCACATGAAATGGAGACTCAACAATGCAAATGACTAGGCCAAACTCTTTTGGGCATCGGGGCCTTCTCTTCTTTCTCCAGCAGTTTAGACTGGTCTCAACCAAAGACAGCCAAGTCAGCTCAGGAAATGGAGGACCATCTCAACCATTCTCCTGTTCTCGAGTAAAATCCCAAATGTGTGCTTTGCTCCCAAAGCCACTGCTACCATGAGGAACATCGATCTTCAGGGTTAACTTCTCTAGCTCCAGTGGGGATAGTCATGTGGAAAGCCAGATTTACACCACAGACATAAATGCAAGCAAGGGAACCAGCTGGTCATACACTGGCCTCAAGTAGATGCTCAGTGTATACAGGGTGGTATCAGAAGCTTCCCTCTCAGGTGTCACACTTTGCACCTCTCTGCCACACAGTGAGATGCAGAGAATGTGTTTTTCCCCCTAGGTGGAAGGAGGCTCTTCACTCTCACTGTTGGCTCCACACACGCACCTCACACAAACACGTGGCAGTGTATCAGCAGCTGCTGCTAGCAGGACACCCAACCTGGGCCCCACCAGGCAGATTGCACAGTTCTGTCCCCCCACCTCGCTACTCCCTGGTGGCACAGGGAGGACACTGTGAGAAAGAACCCAGCCAGGAAATGTTCTGCACCAGTTAGCAAAGGATATGGCAACAGCTAAACCTGCTCACTCACCATCCTCAGCTCAGAACTGCCCATGCCAGGAGCTTAAGACAGGCTTTGCACTGGTGCAACTATTTCCTGTTTCACCACAGAGCAGAAGGAAGACTTACACCAGATGGTTTCTACTTTCAGAGTTACTGTCACACAGCAACTTCCCTGGTCAGCTCCATTAGGGGTCACAAAATGGTGATTTTTGACCACTTTTCCTGCCCAGTGCATAGGCAGCTTGGAAATCTGCAATGCCTACCTTAACTTCCACATGTGCCATCAGGACTGCAAAGTTGGTGAGGTGGTTGCAGGAGCACGTGGTGTGTGTCTTGTTGGTTGTCAGCAGGCGACAGCCCTGGGTGGACCAGTACCCTGTCATTGTACGCTTTGTGTAGCTCCAGAATGAACAGTTCGGGTTAAAATTTTCTTCTGACTGCTGCAGGGAAGAAATTAATAAATGCAGTAACA
This sequence comes from Machaerirhynchus nigripectus, assembly GCA_013397975.1. NCBI lineage: Eukaryota > Metazoa > Chordata > Aves > Passeriformes > Dicruridae > Machaerirhynchus > Machaerirhynchus nigripectus. The sequence continues at coordinate 669,124 of VZRQ01004341.1, forward strand.
ACGATAGGCTCTCAGAGATTGCTAAATGCACTATTGAGGCTCTTTGTAATGCTCACCCTTTAATTTTAGATAAATAATCAGCAGCGGTTTATACGTCAAGTATTACTTGCCAATACTGGAGAAAGTTACATTGTTGCTGCACTCTTTGCTAATGCAAACTTGGTTCTTTGTTCTTGATTAATTTCAGACATTGACTAAATCCAGCTCTTCAAAACCTGACTGCTTCATTTGCATTGCAGAGCAGAGAAATTAATTGCTTTAAGCAATCAACTTTTGCAATGACTGAGCTTGGCTAACAGGAGGACTAGCTGTCCTCTTCCACTGTAATTCCACTTTCCTCTAACATCCTCTGCCACCATGATAAAATAATATTGTCGCCTATTCTAATTTATTGGTAGTTTTTAATTACAGAATGATGCGTGTCAGCAACCGAGCAATGGGCATCAGCTCAAAGGAGACACTTTCTTTACTTCTATTAATGCAATGTAAAAGAGACTTTCTCCATAAATAACACAAAGTGCAAAGGAACAAAAGTATAATTCAAAATCTAATCAAAGCCCGCTGGGGGCCTCACAGCAGCCAACTTCTGCATCATTTCGTTTCAAAAACTGAAAAAAAAAAGAGAAGTGCTTTTTGAACTCACACACCTTGATGTGCTTGACAGTAAACACCACAGGATCAGCCAGGTAAACCTTATTGCTGAACTCCTTATTTATTGCTGCCGTGATGACAGGGGAGTTGACAATCACTGAGTGATTGGTCGACATCGCTTCTGTCCCCAACTTCATGCTGGCATTCTCCGTGGAGAGATAGGTGCCCAGGTTGTTGTACAGCACAAAAGCCACCCTGATCTCACCTAGAAGAAAGGGAAGAGGTTAGATAGCTAGGTCGAATCACTGGGGTGGCTTTTTTTTTTTTGATTGCAAATCTCTTCTCTTAATCAAATTCAAAACTTCTCTGAGAAAATGTGAAAGGACCAAGATGTGGCATACGAAAACCCACCTCCTGCCAATCCCAGTGAGCACCAAAAGGTGCAACAAGCAGTCCTTGGATAAGAAGCAGAGAGCTGCTTCTTCCAAAAGAAACTTTTATAAGCAAACAGATGAGCCAAAGACAGGGAAGCTGGGCTTAGTTTTGGCATCAACAGGCCTCAGAAAAAAAGAGGCCAGGTGGTCCATTTCCCACCTGACATCACTTTAGTCTCCTGGATATACTTGGGAGACATGTTTCGAGCTGGCCTGTTGCACAGATGCAGTACAAAACTATAATCAAGTCTGTTAATAAATTAAAACTATCTCACGAAAGTGTAGGGACAAATCTGGGAGAAGAAATGAAAACGTTTCCAACACAATTCCAATCTCACATGACAGGTAAAATAAAATTGCAGAAATTTCATTTAAAAATACATTTATTTTCTTAATGTGACAATCAGATAACCAGAAAGGCACCATTAGAGAGCCTGCAAAAAACCAAGTCTACCAGCCAACTGTTTCTAACTGAAACCATCCAGTTTGCCTTCTGTTTTGCACATTATTTCACAGCCTATAAATAAGAAAGGAATGTGATTAGTTTGCCTTTATATGTATCAGTTGTGAAGAGGTATGTTTTTGTTTCTATAGGAACCACCAACAGCATCTGAGGAAGGTGAGGCACTGATGTCTCCGAAGGTTCCTCCCAACCTAAATCCTTTTATGATAATTTTATTTGTAGCTCTTTGATGACCTCCGGGCATATGTCAAGCTGGTGAAAATTGATGGGGTTCTGCTTTGAACAGAACTCCAGTGATACGGTGTTTAGAAATACAGAACTTCCCTTTTATTGCTGCCAGAAGACTTTCTCTATCCTTACAAATCTCCAAAGCCTGATAGCAGAGTAAAAGTCCTGCCCTGCTGGAGTTCTGCTACACATCTTGAGTTTTAAACTGTCTCCAAAAGAAATACTTCTCCTCAAATCCTACATCCAAAAGTATCAAGTGCTGTCAAGCAAGCCAAAGGCAAAACTTTCTTTCTGAATCACCAGACCAAACTTTCCTCTCAATAGTGTCTAAAACTTTTGGAAATTTTAACACATCAGCTCTGGTTGTAACACTGCCCTACCTCTCCATGTTCTTTATTTTTTATGCAGAGGAGGGTGAGGCACTGGCACAGGTTGCCCAGAAAAGATGGGGATGCCCCATCCCTGGAAGTGTTCAAGGCCAGGTAGGATGGGGCTTGAGCAACTTAATCTAGCGGAATGTGTCTCTGCCCATGGCAAGGGGTTTGGAACCAGATGACCTTAAAGGTCCGTTCCAACCCAAGCCATTCCATGATTCTGTGTTTTGCCTGCAGTGACCAAAGCCTGTATATGAGTGTTGTCCCCTGCACACAGATTAAATTTTAAAGGAACTCAGGAACATGAGCATGTTGGGCCCAGCAGAAGCCTATGAGTTTGAAGTTGGTCTACAGTGAGGCTGTAGAGATCAACAAATGTGTCTGCTCAAACTCCTGATCTGGAAATAAATGGCTTGGCAGGATGAAGACCATTCACATATAATATCATTTAAAATTTATGCTGTATCAGGAGGTTCATAAGATACAGAAAGGCACTAAAGATTTAGACTCATAACAGTTAATCAACCTTTTCTGCCATGTTGGCTCATAATTAATATTTGCTACTATTGTTTCTTCCTTCTACTTTTTCAGAGATTTGTATGGTGCCCTGCTGTGAAGCTGTTTATTCAAATGAGCCTCTTATCCCATCCGAAGCCTCCTACTGCAAACAACAGCAGTTAAAAGCACTTCTCTGGCTTCAACACTGTGCCCCAGAAGCCCCATAATTTAAGGATCTGATGCACTTTTACCATCACAGAATACTTTTGAAGGCTGTGAATCACTTAGCAATATATTACATTCCCAGTCAGCCAACGCGGCTTGCAGTCAGGGGCACGAGCAAATGACGCTACCTGTTAATTTAAATACTAACATAGCAATTAATACTTTACTTATAATGGTTAAACACAAAACAATGCCTAAGGCATGACTGCCTCATGAGTCTGGCGTGGCCTGAGGTGCCAGACCTACCATTTCGACCATTTTGCTTCAAGGTATTTGCTGACAGCTGAATGGCACTCCCGTGGCCCATGTTCTGGGGAAACTTCAGATCTTCCAGATTCCCATCTGTGCTTAGTCTCGCAACTTCCAGCTCTGTTTGCAAGAGAGACAGACACGAAGAAAAAAATCTCTGCTGAAATGATCTTCAACACGTTATTTCAAAGCTACAAAATGGTGTTCCAGACCAGCTGAGAGAGGGGGAATCGACTTACAATGCTGCATGCTAGAATGTGTTTGGGCTCCTATTTCTTTTTAAATCTTTGCCCTGAAGAAGTTTTAAATTTAATTAAAAAAAAAAAAAGCTCAAATAAATTCTACTCTCTGTGGAAGACAAAAGACAACCAGTTCTTGTAAACAAGAACCTCAGGATATTAAGGACAACGGTTAAAATGAAAATCTGAGAATACTAGTTCTTTGCCACTGGCGATTGGTACTTTCTGTAAATGTTATCACTGCTCAGGATCTGTATTCATAGAAATAGAAAGAAGAGTTGTTCTCATTTTACATATGCACAGTGGGAGTGCTGGTGCTTTCCATCATGCTTGTTTTTTAATTAAAATCAACAATCAGCTGAATAAAGACACAAATTTGTATGAAATGAAACACAACTGCCTTACGATGAACAATCCCCCTGTGAAGCAGTGCTCTCATTGCTCTAGCCCAGATTATACCCTCAAAGCAGGAGTAATAAAGGCAGGTCAGGTGCTCATTTTCCATGGGATTTCAAGGGTAGAAGAGCTGCCTTATTCCTTTAGGCTCTTTTTGCAAAGACTTTGAAGTCCTTCAGACAAAGGCCCAAGACATATCTAACAAATCGCTCTCCAATTAATCTAGGGACCAAGACCAAAGACAGGCTTTACTCTTCCGCTGGCTGCTCTTGGTACTTATGGGATTTGCCCCTTACGGATGTTGTCAGTGTTCTCCCGGACGATGTCCGTCTTCAGCAGGTTGTCAGCCAGCACGAAGGCACTGTCCTCCACCGTGTCGAGCAGCTTGGTGGCTGCGCGCTGCTGCTCGCTTGCGTTCAGGTCCCTCCACGCGTTCAGAGCCTGAGGCTGCAGGAGGTTGTTCACCGTCTCCACCATGGCCTGCAAGGCAGAGGGGTGGAGTCAGAAAAGGCTCCAGCAATCATAAAGCACCAGAGACCTCTCACATGTGCTTAGTCCCATCCTCCACACGCATCAGTTTATAGGGTGAGGACAGCATCTCCTTCCCCCGCCCATTAGGGCAGCCTGCAATGGAGCAGGACAACTTCTATACCATCAGATGGGACAGAGAGTAAATACTGATTTTATTAGACATGCAGGCTGGGAACAGTGCTTTTCTGCTTCCATCATCATCAGCTCTGGGCTTGGAAAAAGAAGGAATTAGGGCAGGCAGGGCAGGAGGGGCAGGAGGAAGATGAGGATTGAGGAAACATGCAGGAAAATATATTTCAAAACCCACCGTGACGCAGGTTTCTGCTACCTGCAGCACCAAAATGCAAGAGTAGGGCTGGGGCACTCAAGGAAGGTATTTGGTATTTGCAAAGGCCACGCTCCCTAAAACATTTCCCACCACATAACCTCTGGCAGGCAGCCATGAAGACACAGAGATAGCTGAGTTATTCCACTTCACCCAGAGCAGCAGCAGGTGTGACCGTAGAGATTTAGATAAGACACTACATTTCAAATCACTGCATTCAGGAAGGAGTCAGCCCTGCGGAAACAGCTTCAGTCCCTCCTACAGTGAACCTTCTGCCCTGGGCTGCCACGCACAAAGAGCTCTCCCATGGATAGCTTCCCACAGGTTAATCTGGATGCACACACAGGATCACACGGAACTGTACTGGTCTCATGACTGCAAAAATACCGCAGTAGAAGTTACCCAAACTGAAGGCTTTTCTCAACCTAAACCCTCCTCTTCGTTACTAACCAGAGCTGACTCAAGCACTTTTCGGCTAACATTTTTTTAATGAGACCAGCTGTACCAGTTGATAGAACTGATTGTGCAGAGGAAAAGGATTTTAAAAAAGCTACTTTGATCATGCTTTTTTCAGCTGGTTAGGGTCTAGTCACCAGGCGGCCTACCCCACTGAGAAACACCTCCATTGCCAGCTAATGCTACTGCAGAAACCAACCTCCCCTTCAAGATGAAATTGCTGTTCATAATAATGTTCTGTATGCTGAGCACATAGGCATCAAACCCACACCTCTGTTCTGCAAGCTGATGACAGTCCCATGGGACTTCAACATTTTCCAAGCCTGACGTGTGCCCCATGGGCTCACTTTCATGGGAGTACTTCAGTATTTACTCCTGATACTGTTGCTAAACCCATGGGTGGAGAGAAGCTATGGCATAGCCCATTCTCCAGCAGAGCCCTCAGGAGTGTTACAATGGCAACACATGGCACAGAGAGCACAGAGATTCTGACTCACTCACCAGTCATGGTCAGGTGAAAATGAGCAATGGGAGGATATGATCACATCAAACTAGAATTTATTGCTATATCCATGTGACCTTAACAAACGTTTCAATTACAGCAAGGTTCGAGGAGAAGCAAAGGGAGCTAGAGCTGCCACTGCTGGTGCTTTTAATCCCAGCAAAGTTACCTTCCTCAAGTTTGGAAGGTTTCTCACACCATTATGTTTCCTACTGGGAGGCTGCACCATAACTGGGCTCCTCCGACAGCACAAAGCTCCTACTTTCACCTTACATTTATTCATGGTCAATTAACTCATTTGTTCTTACACCAAACCTCTCCTGTACTGTAAATAGATCTTCCCTTCCCTTGGCATCTATTGCCCTGGTCCCTTGATTATTAAATAACTTTTCTCCTGAGCCTGAAAAACTGTTTTCCCTAACTATGGAGTAACCCATGCTTCAACCACTGAAATGGCTGAAAACTTGTACCCTGGTGCTACTGCAATAATCTTTTTGCTGTCAAGCCTTCACAAGCCAGAACTAGAATCCCTCACTCATTTAGTCTTAAGTGGAACTTGATAACCATAAACCAATTTTCTAAACTGATTATTATACTGATTTTCCTAAATAGTCTAAAAATTTTCCTAAATAGTCTAAAATGTGCATTTGCTGTGTACATACAACAAGCTAGTCGAAATTAATAGTCAAGAAGAAACACTAAAAATTCACAGCATTTAAGTCTGGCTTGTTTTTTCTGTATTTTAGAATCTGGAAGCCTGATATCTGCAGCTCTTAATAAAATTCTGTAGTATACTTTGGTAGCTTATCCCTTCACAGGCAAAAACTAGGTGGTATTCTTTTCCAGTGACCAAAAAGCTTGATTATTTTGTGGTGCAGCTTCTACACAATGTGGTGTTTTCTTGTAAAGACCTTTTATGCATGGAAAGCAGAAAATGAGGATTTTTCTCCCCTTTCAATGTAATCACACAATTTTCCTTAGTTTCATTTAGCTCAGCCCCTACTGGTGTCTTAAATTCTCTGCTGAAACAACATCCTGCATACTTTTATCAATATTTGAATGGTGGAAAACATCTTTGCAGCAGATCCAGCTCCTGGCTCTGGACAGAAAGGTAATGTCTATTCATCAAAATATGAAACAGATGCTAAAATATCTGTGTTACAGTGAAACATCTGCTGCGAAGACTTTCCCCCAGAAAAAATATTTTATCTAATGCATTCTTTCTTTTGTTTTAAATGTGCACATATGTGTGCATGCAGGTTTGAGAGAGAACACCAATTATGCCTAATGTGCCGCTTCCTGCACCATGTGCACTGCCCACCCAATGCTGAACATCCATCCTCCTGAAGTGACTAACCTGAAACCAGCCACTTCACATCACTTTGGGTCTGGGGTTGAACACAAAAGCTCCAGGAAGATTTCCAAGGACTTTGGGTCAGGTCCTTATCGTGTATCTGAACAAAGCTGGTAGACTGTCTTTGTTGGCATTACATCCAAGATTAATTTAGTCCCTAGCTTTTCCCAGAGGGTCATTCCCCTCACCTGTCTCAGTGCATTAATCAAGTGTTCCCCACATTATATTTCTGAGTGCAGCACTTCATTATGGCCGAGTGCTGTGGGCTGAAGCCAAGGAGATGAGGTGCTAATGAAATGTTTGCATTTTGGACAGGAGCTGAGGTAGGTGTTTAAATGAAACAAAACAGCTGTTATAGCAACAGTGCCTTGTGAGACAGAGATGCCAACTGGGAGAAGTTGGGCAGGGGAGTGGGAGTTGTGGGAAAGCAGGCACACACGACAAGGATAGGCCTGTGCCTTTACATTTAAGCTGAGTCTTTGTGATTGGGTTTGGCACCTGGGCCAATGACTTTGTGGTCTGATGAAACTCCAGCATAGAAGAAACAGCTGTGCCAAACCCCCAGGAAAGCTTCTCAGTGACCAGCTGGAGGAGGGTTAGCCCTGAGAGAGAACCTTCAAAGTGCAGAAGGGACTGCTGCATGGGATAGGTGTGCTTGGGAGCTGATGGCTTGATAGGTTTTACCTGAGATCCCTGGGGATCTCGATAAAGGTGGGGACTTTCAGAGGGAAGTTCTGACCTATTTTCATCCCACGACTGCTAGCATGCAGCCAAGTAGGAGCCCTGATACTCTCTAGTTTCTCTCCACACTGATAGTAGAACAAACTACCCCAAGGATTATCCCCATTTCAGTGCCCAAAATCACATGAGATTATACCTATCCATGAAGAACCCAACATCTATTAAAGGATGCTGCATGACCCCACTGAAGACCCTGTCCGTGCTTCTCAAGCTAAAGAACTCCCTCTGCTGTGGTTTTCCTTTCTTCCCCTGCCTGATTCTTCTTCCAAATGCAGCTCAGCTGAGTTTCTTGCAAAATAAAAATGTGGGGCTTGGAACTCAAACATACCTCAACACCATGCACAGCACGGCACCAAACCAATGCTGTGGCTGCTTGGACTTAATGAGTAGACAATGCAAGCACACAGATGCACCAGGAGAGGGACAAAAGTAACTCAAATTAGCTCAAGGGAAAGCTTTCACAAAGCATAGCTTGCTTGTTTGTAGGCTAAGATCAAATGATGGAAGAAGGGCATGGCAGCAGGGAGCCAAAAAAGCAGACTTTCCATTTTGCTATCCTGAGATACGTAGCACAGCTTTATGCTCTCTGTGATGTCGGGGCATCTATACATGCAAAGCCAAACCCTCTAATTACCAGCCTGGGTCACAGAAAATTAGACACAGTGGACCTTTCACGTCCCCAGCAGTGACTACAATTGGACACTGAGAGAAGAGCAAGACCCTGCCAAGCACAAAAAACAAATCCCATGACGGTGATGCCTTTCATTATGTGGTTATGTAGCACCACAGATTGTATGTTCAATGCAAATAAATGTTAATAAATTGCAGAGGGAGTGTTTTTCCCAAATAAGGGCATGTGCTCATGGTTCCTTGATTCTATCCTGAGGTTACAAAAAAGAAACAAAACGTAAGCCTTCCTTCTTAGACACTTACAAATTGGTATTAAAAGATGCATTGTAAAAAGGAAACTAATTAGGAGCCTTACAGTAATTATACATTACTAAAAGGCCAGTTGTACATATCCCATTGATTTCCTTTGTGATAGTTGCTACATTTCATTAAACTGAATTTTGCTTGTTCATTTATTTTTCTCTTCCCCTCTAGAAATGTCTGGTGAGAGTGCCTGGATCTATGGCATACAGTTTAAACCGAGGAGGTTTGAACTCTGTATGTATCCAGTGATACTGTATCCACTTATTTTTCCTCTCACTGTACCAACACCCAAGACACCGCTCTTCGATAAAAACAGATTCTGCAAGGTAAAGTTTCTCTTTAACTGGGAGTCAACACTGAAAATCACTAGAAGATGTTAGAGGTACTCAGCTCATTGCTGAGTTTGGCACCAGACTGCAATGTGCTACGGTGCTTAGGCACAGCAACCCTAACCTTAGAAAACCAGCAGCTCTCCTAGAGTTAGGATCTCTTTAAACCTTTATTGTTCATTTTGGCCTCTTGCTGAGCAGGTGATGGAAGATCAGAAATCTCAACAAACCTACAGTTGGAGAAAATACTGTTTTATGGCAAGTGAATACCAGCAGGTCCTACAGGGAATACTGGTTGAATCTTTCTGTTGAGTAAATTTCAAATACGCAGTTTGTCCTTCCTTACAAAGTAGCATCTCCTTAAGAAGAGACTGAACAGACTGTACACTTTATTTAGCACGAAACTTAAATCAAGGACTTACCTCCTATAGCAACTTTGGGAGAATGAGGGCAGTGGCACAGGGCATTAAAGTACCACTTTTGCAATGACATCTCTAATTAAAACGTCTGAATTTTGCAACTTCTAAAGCCCCGTCTCATATTGCTAACACTTCCTTGATCTTGCAGGAATACCTCATGCAGTGCACTTTCAAAAATTAGGATATAAGGAGCTACAGCAATGAGGCTTTGCCTAGGTAGGCTAAAATCATGGCTGGTGCATGAAGCAAGCAGTGCTTTGGCACCCCTGTGCCAAAGGTGTTTGCCGGCACAGACTCATCCAGAGATTTCCTCACTCTTCCTGAGAACAGCAGTGCTCAGTCTGCAGGGTGCAATCACACAGGCACAGCCTCAGGCCGTGCTTATGGCCTCAGCTTCTGGTCCTGCCTGAGGTTTCCCCACACTGCTCCAAAACAAATGTGTTGTCTTTATTTGAAAAATGCAAACACATAACTAGCCCACTTTTTAGAACAGCTTGAGGTTTTGTGGCAAATCAGCAGAGAAAAAAAGCACAAAACCCCTTTCAGGTCCACACTTCACAGTGCAAATGAAAAACCCACCAGAGAGCAGATACACTGAAATGTTGATATGGTACAATGATCACAATGTTATGCTCTTTTTTCTCTTTTTCTGACTGGAAAGCAGGGGTACTTGAAAAAAGCTTACTTGCTTCTTTGCTCAAGAATAGCTGGTTTTGCTCTGTATTCATATTAAACACCCACTGCTAAAACAAACCCTTTCCTCAAGCTATCAATATTTGCAAGCCTCCAAACTAATTGAGTTAAAGGCACAATCAATGCCATTGATGGCAAGTTCTGCTGGCAAGTTCTGCTGGAAGTTGTTTGATTCTTGCCTCTGGCCAGAAAAAGCACCAGTACACTGGAACTCCCATTAACTCTGAATGTACCTGGTATAGTCAGGATGGGCCCTTTGGAGGAGAGGGCCAGCATGAAAGTATGGATGTGGGCACACAAATGCTTCTGGAAAGGTTATTCCATTGAAAGGCACCAGCTGAGGAAATGACATGTCTTTTTAGAGTGGCAAATGAGCAGCACCCCAATCCCACTACACAGGGGTCATCAATCAAATTATTACATTCATCCGCTGTGTGGGACTTCAGGACAAAAAGAGATGCACATGTCATTTCTTCAGCTTCCTAAACAAGGAAAATGTCATGTGGCTACATGATGGCATTAAATGCTACTTCTTAGCTGAAAAGTGCCTTCAAATCTGTCTGACAAGGCTCTTCACTCTTGGATGATTTTTTTCCTTGACATTTATTCTTTTAACTCAAAATCAAAATTGGTCTCTGGTCAAAGCATTAGTAGGCACATTGGAGACAATTTCTTACTGGGAAGCCCAGTCACTGTCTAATGTTTTTTAAAAAGCAACAAGGTCATCACAAAACTGTTGTAGCATTCAATGGAAGGGACAAACATATTTAGACTGAAAGGAGCTCAGCCACAGTGAGTGCTTGAAAATAAATAAATCATTAGAATATCTACTGCTAATCTTTGCTTCTGTCTTCAAAACTAAGCCAGAAGCACTAGCCTACATCTAGTACCATAGTGGTGATTGGCAACAGATGGTATCAGTTTTGGTGAACTGAGACAAAGCCTACTACTTATGGCAAAGGCAAGAAGAGAACTTCCCATGACCATGAAGAGGAATTTCTAAAATTGTTCCTCAGACTGAGAGCAATGGCTCTCACGAAAGAATATGAAACCTTCTCTCTTCAACTATACAGAAAATGTTTATGCTGTGGCTACAGGAACTGTACTGACTCAGAAATGGCCTGAATTCCAGCAGTGCTGAGAACTCACCGTAGTGAGAAGGAAGGCACTGACCTTTATTAAAATTAGGCCATCTACAAAATGCTTAACTATGGAATTAATGGTCTTTTACTAGGTATGCAAGGTTTGCAAACTTGGCCTTGAACTACCAATAATCTCCTAATGGGAGCACACAAAAAATAACAGGAGATATGAGAAACAGAACAAGGTTACAAATTACAGGTTATGGTTTTGCTTTACTTACTGTACGAGGAAGAATATTTTAGGGTCAGAAGGCATCCGTAGGACTGAAATATAAGGCATTGATTGGGAAGAAGGAAATAGCATATGATCTATTTCATCTAATGAGATCTTCCCCGCAGAATAAGCTGAGAACTGCATTTATGAATCATCTGTATTTGCTGCCCTACTGTTTGGGATTTGAAACTATATAAGCAACTGCTAGAGTAATTACACTGGGGAAGTGAGCAAGGCTGCAGCAAGAAAGGAAAATGGGCCACATATCAGAAATGCCTCTTTGACAGAATATCCACAGCCTTCAAGGAAACTCCTGGGGAGTCTGTGAGACTCATCCTTTCCTCCAGTGGTTCCAATCAAAGGGACATCTCCCGCTGCCCCCTATGGCAATTTATATTCAGGCTTACCAGTGACACCAGATACCAGGACTGACTCAGACTCAAGCAGAGAGTAAGCACAGAACAACATAGAAGACACTGGACTTTTTTTTCAGTTTTGCCATGTGAGAACCTAACCATAGGTGTAGCTGAGTTGTAGGTGGATGAACATGGGGTCACCTTCCTTTTTAACATTTATGCGAAAGATTTTGGAGTCTGGTCACAAACCCAAGGCTGCTGCTTTGATCCTCCTCTCCCTGAACAACGGGCTCACCTCAGCAGAAACACGCAGGGTGAGGATTTGTAGTTTCACTCTTGCTGACACAAATCAAGTGCAGGTTTCTCAAGCTGTGAAGTATATTAAGTTCACAGAGTTTTAACAAAGGGCTACCAAACCACAGAACCTCGCTGCGAGTCACACTTCTTTCAGATGTCCTTTTAATTATATTAAATGAAAGTTTTAGGCACTTTGATGCTGAGGGGCAAACATCTCGATCTCTTGAAAAAGCAGCTAAAAGTACTCCCTGTAGCTATAGTTAATGTACAACATTGTATGCTCACTGCTAGCCAATTTATTCCAGCCACTTTAACAACGATACCTCGCCTGACAGGCTGTGCAGAATAGCATCAGGAGTCAAGCAATGCACAAATCATCAGAGAACTCTCAGAGTTGTTTGACACACGCTGCAGAGCTTTTTGTCATACAGCCAATTAAGTGACCAAACAAGGAACTTGAAAACCTTCATTAATTTGCCTCTTTTTATATAAATGGAGGTTAGAGTCTTTCTTGTCACAGGCATAAGAAGAACACAAGCAAACACAGCATAATTCGATTTGTGCTCCCTCTCAGAGCTGGAAGTTTCTTTCGTTTAGTCTTCATGGAAGTTGGGACCAATCATGCAAGCAAGAGAGAAATGGGACAAACAGAATTAATCCACTTTAAATAGTACTGGCTAAGTCCCAGATGCACCTTTTATCTGATGAGAACTACTAGGTTAGCAAAGAAAAAAAAGTCTCTTCTGCTCAGCTCTAAACTTAATGCCTTGAATCCTCTGAGGAAAGCCTTTCATTTTTTGCTTAGTGCATCAATTCAAACAGCCCATGTTTCAAACAAGAAGTGTTCAGAAAACTTCCAGGAGAACCAGAAGGACAACTCTGCAACCACCTGCCACTGTCTGCTACCAGGAGCCTGCCAGCATCTCAGCACCGGCTTCGTGCGTGGCTCTGATGACACCTGCACCCAGAAGCTCTTGTAATTACAAAGGAGCAGGTGGCACCTCCATAATCTTTGCCATTTGCTATCCAGACCAGTGCAGAATTACAAAACAGGGCAAGCTGATTTACAGGGCAGCTCAGGGGATGGCAGGAACCAAGAGCAGCAAACTCCATTAGACAAGGAAGATGCTGCAAAAGCAACCCCCTGCTTCCTCCTTCCACCCTTTCCATAAAGCAGCCGTTCACACTGTTGTATTCACCAGCCTCCAGCTTTAAAGCCACTGATACTGACTTTATAAAATACACCAAAAGAATAGGAACCCTGTGAAGTTTTTGTCCTGCAAGATCCTCATCCCAAACGCAGCATGCATTTTCACACGGGAAGAGGCCTCAGGTTTGGCACTGCAGGGAAATTCATTGGTCTCCTAATGCCCCAGAGCCCCAGCCCACAAATCCAAGTGAAGCAAGGAGGTGAGCTCAGATTTTGCAATCAAATGCATGCACACGATAAAAAGACTGCAAGCACAGGTGTAGTATGAACCTTTAATAAAACCTGTGTTTCCAGCTACTAAATCAGCAAAATTGTCTAATTTTTTCCCCATGTTTAAGTTTTCTGTTTTAATACAGCCTCACTTACTACATTATGTGAGTACTTAGCCTTTTTTTTTTTCTTTTACTACCCCACCTCCATTCCTAGAGGACAGGAGAATTGCATCCATGGCATTTTAAATTGGGGGGCTGAGAAATATCGAGCATGTGACACTTGCCGAGGGACACAGAAGAAATCTGTGACACCAAAGCCAATTTCACAACCCCCAAAAGACAAGGGATTTCTGTTTTCTACAGCTCCAGTGCTTTAGTTAAAGGAGAAAAACTTCTGGAAAAGGAACAAACAGAAATTCTGAAAAAAATTACAGAAAATTCATACCAGCTTACATCACAGAGCAGTCACCAAACTAAGCTATGCTAATTAAATGCGTCACCCACTGTGACTCATTCTCCCACATGATGACTTTTCCATCCCTTTCCCAAAACAGAGTGCAAGAACTTCAGAAAGGTGGACATAGGAGATGCAGATCTCTGCTCTCCAAAAGGCCACCCTCTTTGCTAACAGAGCACCTTGCTGAGGCTACTCTGCCACCTTCTATTTCCGCTTTGGTCAGCTCAGTCTCAGTTGACTATTAATTAGTATCACAAATTGAAATCCATGTAGCAGTTTCTTAAATATCACCATGACTGAACAATCTTCCAGCAACTGTCCAGTAATTATAATAATCTGTATCCATCATGCCACCTGCAAGGTTGGTTCTTGCTGGATTTTTGAGACAAAAAAAACCCCATCTACCACATTTGAAACTAAAGAAGCAGCATTTGTAACCCCTGTCTTCAGTAAATAAAATCCCTGAGCTTTTAACTCAACAAATACTGTGAAACTGAACAAGTTAAACCCGTATTTGTTTTAAAGGTACCCAAAGAGATGAGGCGATAATCTGATAATGCATTCCCAATCTTATGTTTGCGTAACTTGCAAAATTTCTCCAACCATTTTATATTAATTTATTTTGTATATTTATTTATAGTCATTTATTTTGGGCTTAAGAGGACTTTAGACACCAATCACTACAGGGGCTCTGTCATGACTACTTAAATTTGTAAGCCCAAAGAAAACAGTAAGACTGATTTTAGCAATTATTATCTTCTCAGGTCACCCTCCTCCTTCCACAAAACCACCTTTCCTCCATAGCACTTTGGATCTTTACAATTCCTGGACATTTCTTGCATACACTTACTGCACTTTCCTTTGTCTAGGGAGCACAGAACTGAAGGTACACTTCCAGCCCTTTGAGCCAAATTCAGCCAGGGATGCTATTCACAATAACGGGATCAGCACGAGGAGATCACATCAGCAAAGCTGAATACTCTCATTTCTCTGCCATCAATGCCATATGTCCCAGTGACTTCCCATGTTTCACTGACTATGCAAAGCCCAGGGGTCACCACTTAAGGTTGGTTGAAAAAACTCTGCTGAATTCCCTCAGGCAGCCCAGACATTTCACTGCCTGGTAAAGGATGAGTAGCCTGTAACAGGACTATCGGCAGTCACATCTAATTGCTATTGCAGACAACCTCTCCCTCACTAGATTTTTTGATGACTTTAGCCACGCAATTTTCCAAATGGAAGCATACTGTATGAAAATATGTCGAGATACATTACTTTACGTCCATATAGTACAAAGCAGAGCTGGAAAGGTTCAATTAGGTCACCTAATTCATTCTTCAAGCCCTCTTTTACAGGACTGTCCTCTTCAATATATGTACCAGATTTGTCCATACCCATACTTAACAGCTCAAGCAATGAGCTTTCATCAGTTTTTTTCTACTAAAGGAGTAGGTGCATGATTAATGTTTAAACACGCAAGCAGCCTTTCCAAGTGAAAGGGAAGGAGTCCTTGAAATTAGGGGAAGCTGAAGTTTTTGCAGAGTATTCTGGCTTTATTCTGTCAAGGCCAAGCTTTCTATAGGCTGTATTAAACTCACCAATCACTACTGTTTGAAAAAAGACAAAAGAGCAGGAGCATGCATCGACTCTGTGGAGAATGCCTGCGCAGCCAGTGGAAAGGACAGCTGTGGCTCAGGTAGCACCCAATGTCCCCAACAGGACTGTGCAGCCCAGAGTCTAAGCAGTCTCACCACATCTCCAGCGGTAGTAGCACACAAGGTAGCTAGCTTGGGAGCGAGCACCGCACTGCAAACTTCCCTGAATTCCTTCAAATGCCTGCTAGTTGCTTTCTCTGGGATCCCAGACAAGGGATGTGTACTCCATAACTCCATAACTCATCTTTTTACATTAATGTATATGTAAGGGAAGAGGTGACTTTCTCTCACAACGTCTTCCAAAGGGAAGACAAAGCCTACCAGCACAGAAGGGTACTGTTTTATTTCTAACGCTCTAGAAGTCCAGACCATCTAATCCCATTTGCTAAGCGAAACGTGCTCACAAAATAAAGTCAGTGCCGACTGTAGGAAGCTGAATTTTGCAGGAAAATGCAGGTACAGACAGCCCCCTCCAGAAACATTTATGTGTGTTACACATACACATGTAAATAATGATCAACCACCCGTAAGAACAATATCAACATTTACAAGCACAAGACAGAGATTAGAAGGTAAAACTTTCACATTTCTTAGAGCAGCACTAACTCACCCACAGTATACAAACAGGTTTATATAAAAAATACTGGAGCAAATGCTATAAGGCAAGGTGACAGGATTAATAAGATAACCCGAGGTCCCACTCTTGAAAAGCCCACAAGCACATCCTTCCAGAATGCTCGGGCTTGGCTTTGTTCACATCAAACACAATGTAAGCCTATGAAAGTCAGGCCAGACCTGGGTGAACTCCATGGGATGTTATGCTCATTACTTTATATGCATTACATTGCAGCACTCTCCTCCTTCCTACATCCCTCTGTGAGACACGCTGCATTTCATTACGATCCTACCTCCTCCCTCATGCCCACTGGTGCCATTTTGAATTGTTTCTGAATTTGAAAGTGTAAAAGGGGAAGAAGGAAAACTAAGGAAATACAGGTGGGCAGTAACATGAATGATGTGCTGTAAGCAAAGTCCAGCTGGTCTGGAGACACGTCTGTGAGCAGCAGTTTTGCATTCTTTACTTGCACATCTCTATACGGTCGTGCTCATTCAGATGGCCAGATGAATCTTGTCAGATCTCCCTTGTGGTTTTTCCACTTTCTGGTTCAGAGATTTTGTCCCAAATTTTTGTCAAGTCTGAGAAAAACGGGGCAGGTGGGGTGAGGTAAAAAATGACATCATTATCCTGTAACCTTAACCTTAGAACTTGCTGCCACAAAGGTGGTAATAATCAGATTATTCATGGAGACAAGACCCACTTCACAGTCATTCAGTCAAACAACTGGACACGTGTATTAAAAACACAAGAAATACCTGGACATAGGCCCTGCAAGAGCGCTCCCTTTTCTGAAGCTGAGTCCATAAAGAGAGCAGATTAAAGACGGAATAGAAAAAACAAGTTAGTGACAGAACAAGGGAAAAAAATTGAAGAAAATGCCTGTGAAAAAAACCCTCATTTCTCTCTTAAACAGCTCCTGAAAAACCAACCACACTAAAGGAGTAAGTGTGAGTTAGGCAGCAGTGGAAAACTAGAAGGACTGGCTCCAGAAATGTGGGTTAGTCCTTTTTCAGTGAAGTGAAGCACAGACTGGCAACTTTGCAAGAGCAGCTGTTAGATGGTAGAAGACACTGAAGTCTAGTAGAGATACTCAAGAGATGATGTTTTCCTTACAGCTTGGAGATCACACATGACATTTCCACGTCAAACAAGGCTGAAAAGGATGAGGCTGATGGTTATTTGCATAAGAAGAGCGTGGGCTCTGCAGTCAGACAGTGCTGATGCCACAGTGAAATATAACCAAGCTTCAGATGTGCAGGACCAACCCCAGGGTGCAAGATGT
Organism: Machaerirhynchus nigripectus; assembly: GCA_013397975.1. Taxonomy (NCBI): domain Eukaryota; kingdom Metazoa; phylum Chordata; class Aves; order Passeriformes; family Dicruridae; genus Machaerirhynchus; species Machaerirhynchus nigripectus. Next base: position 686,548 of record VZRQ01004341.1, read on the forward strand.
GTGCAGGACTGCATCCTGATACAGTCTGGAACTGTATGCACCCATCCTGACAGACCTGGGGCTTGGCAGGCAGTCTGCAGCAGTGAGCTGGAACTGGTGAGCTCTGCATCACTGCAAGGAAAGCTCACAAAACCAGGCTGCTCAGAGCCACTGGCTTGGCTGGGTTTGTTTTTGCTGATGTGCCTGTTTGGAAATTGCACATCAACAGAGTTTCAGGGCAACTTGTGCTCTCAACACACAGCAGTGCAATCCCATTAGGACAGCTGAGAGCCAAATTTGTCCTCGAGAGTTTTGAGGCTCTGAAATAAACAAAATACACCCAGGTATCATGCAATGCCTAATTTCAATTTTTAATTCATCAATTTCTAACAGTAGAAATCTTCCTCTGGGTAAATCTGGCCAGTATGAAGACTTTACAGAAACAAATGAGATCAAAGAAAGCCTTGCTGAAAATTACAGAGCTATCCACTCGGGGGTCTTCCCAGGCTGAAATGGAACAATTATTACCTTAATTAAGCCTGATCCAGCAGAAAGCATAAAGCTTTTAGTGACAGAAAAGTGGCTCCTGAAAGATGATGGCTTTTAAAAATTCTGATTATGCCATTTTATTTCAATTCATTGTACATCAGCTTGTACAAAAACCCCACCAGTACAAAACAGCACAGGTGATTACTTTCGGATCCCCAGCACATTTCCTTTAATGATTAAAAGAATATTTAATGGCTAGTGCTTACTTTATTTCTTCTTTCTGACTAAGCAGCACTAAACAAAACTCTTTGCAAATTACTTTTTTCCTTTTTTT
>VZRQ01004341.1:692261-721289 GCA_013397975.1 Machaerirhynchus nigripectus
TTTTTACAAACTGATTAAAACCAGTCTTGGAATGCTAATTTGAAGGAGTGAAAACATGTTTCTTGCCAACAATGCCAACACACAAAACACAGTTTTATAGGTCTGCCAAAAAAATTGCTCCCCTCTTCCCTTTGGGCATAATGGCAGGATTCAGGCCAGATTTACAAATGATCATTGACACACCTGAAATCCCTTTGTGTAACACTCCACTAATATTTTCCAAGTTTTTGCCACTATCTTGCACCTTCTTCTGAGTGAAAAGACTGCAAAGTAATAGTTGTTGGAGAGGACATATATTCCTGCCTGTTTCATATATGCCAACAAACAGAAACACGGAGTTTTCTCTGGAAAAGACAAAGACCCTCCTGCAGCAGTGATGGCTGTTTCAGCCCTACCTTTCTCTGAGGAAACCAACTGCAGAAGAGGACAGTAGAATAAAAATGAGAGAAATTGCAAAAAATTCAGAAGAAATAAGAAATACACTGAGAAGGGAGCAAATGATCTAAAACACAAGCAGTCTTCAAGGCAAAAATATTTTCCTGCAGCCTCCTGAAGAGGCTAACTGATATTAAAAAAGAAAAAAAAAAAAAAAGAAAGAAGGCATGAAAGACTGAACCATGATTTTTAAAACCAGTAACATACAGATGGACTGGTCAGCTGGAAAGCCCATGGAGCCGATGCTGCTTTCTGGAGGAACAAACATCTGACAGGTTTCACCAGGCACCATCAGCTGCTGGCAGTTGGATAGCAAGGCTGTAAGAGGGGCTGTGGGCTAACTTCTGACACTGCAAAGCCTTCATGGCATTTTTCCTTCCCTGGCAGAAATTTCAATATATATGTATGAATTCACAGAAAGAGTCAGAGCATATCTATAATTCTATCATTCTTTTGGGTTTTTTTTTTTGGGTTTTTTTGGTTTTTTTGTGGTTTTTTTTTTTTTGGTTGGCTGTTTGGTTGTTTTTTTTTTTGGAATCACCAAATAATTTAGGTTGGAAAAGACCTCTAAGATTACCAAGTCCAACCTGTGACCAAACACCAAAATGTCAGCTAGACCATGGCACTGAGTGCCACATCCAGCCTTTCCTTAAACACCTCCAGAAAAGGTGACTCCACCACCTCCCTGGGCAGCACAATGCAGTGCCCAATCACCCTTTCCATGAAGAAATCCCTCCTGATGTAAAAACCTAAACCTCCCCAGGCACAGCTTGTACCCTCTTGTGCTTTTGCCAGCTGCCTGGGAGAAGAGACAATGCTCTCCATGGAGTACAGCAGATCCAGAGAACACTGAAAAAGGAGCTTTGAAACTATGGTATTCAAACAACTTAAACTGCATTTAATGACCCTTTAATAAGCCACCCTCTGTAGCATCTACTCCATCCAATATATGATGGTGCTCTGGGAAGAGACTGCCAAAAGCAACTTGGATGGAGGATTTCATCACGCTGTCATCAGGACTGTAACTACACCCTCAGACCTGGACACGATGATGTGGGGATGTCCTACACAAAACTTCACTCTCCCTGTAACACACACAAGCAGACCTACAAGACCTCAGGAAGATGCTATGAACCCTCAGGTTCACCTGCTCTTTGGGAGTACATGATCCAGGCCATGCAGGAGGGCACGGGTGGCACACGCTTTAGAGTTACAGATTGAGGCTTTTTGTTCATTCGTGAAGGACACAAACTTTTCTGTTCTGCTACGAAAGAGGCCCCCTCTCTTCCAGAGGCTTGAAGCTGAGCATGTGCCTGTCCTCCCAGGCAGCACCCACAACCGAAAGCTGCAGCAAGGAAGAGATGTCTTCAGCAAGTCACACGCTGCGCTAAGGATGGCACTGATGAAAACAAGAGGCAAAACAAACAGGCTGAGACTGAACGCATGACCTCATGATCAGGATGATGCAACGTATCCAAAGCTGACCTTTTTGCTTCCTGTTACAGCTTGACTCTAGAAATAACCCAGGTAGCAGTGCATAATTCAATTGCAGTGGCAAGTTTATTCTCCCGCTCCGTTACGAGGGCATGGTAGGCACCAACAATAAAGTTAAAGTAAATGTCAGGAGGCCAATGAATTGCTGAGGAGAACATTTGTTCTGATCTTCCATCAAGCACAATAACTCTAATGGAAGCTAGGAAATGGCTGTAAAACCTAATACCATGATGCAAGCAGGCAAACACCCAATCTACAGCCTGAGCACAGCAGGAGAAAGAATAAGTAAGTAATCATTCTTACTTCACTACAGAGATATGAAAGCAAGCACAGCGTTTCCCTGCCATCCTTCCTGGCTTGGCTGAAATCCCTCCAGGGGACCCATCACTGTTCTTCCTGATCAGTTTGGACCCAGCAGGTGACAGGAGATTTTTGGGAGACAAAGCAGATTAGGAATGAAGACATGCTGAGCAGGTATGAACCCTGGCTGACAACTAAGTATTTCTACCCATTTTGTCAGCTGTGCTGCAGCTGCAGCGGGCTGGGTGACCCAGGAGAGCTGGGGATGCAGGAGAGCTGAGCTGCAGGGCGTAACCAGCCCTGTCCTCACAGCACAGATGGTTTACTGCTCCCTCTAGCTGCCCCCACAGCAGCAAGAAGAGAAGCTGGCTTGACTTAGAGGAGAAAGGCTCCTTTTTCATCGTCAGAGGGGTGCTGGAGCAAACCAGCGAGCTTTGGGAAGCATCCCATCCACAGCAGGGATGTTAGAAACCAGTGCTTGATTTATGGATGAATCAGTCTCCATCTTTAAGTGCAGTGTTGATTTTCAAGCCTCCTGCTTGGGCAGGGAACCCAAATGGCTACTGGTTATTTCGTAAGTAATTTAAAACTGTATTTGCAGTAAGGATCCTACTGAATCCTAAAGGCAGGACACACCCATGTGCCAGAAGGTGAGCTTGTGGGGAGTAAGACTGACATGGCTGAACAGAGAGCTTTGGGTGGAATAAAAAAAAAAAAAAGAGCTTGTGGCCTCTAGAAAAGGGGCAGGCAGCTAAGGAGGACTACAAGCATGTTGTGAGGTTATACAGGGAGAAAATTAGCAGGGCTTAAAGCTCGGCTAGAACCTTATCTATTTTATTTGTTTACATAAAAGACAATAAAATATGTTTCTCTAAATACACTTACAACAAAAGGAGGGCTAAGGAGAATGCCCATACTTTATTGTACAAGGGAGGAAATATAGTGACAAAGAATGAGGAAACAGCTGAGGTGGTAGTTAATGCCTTCTTTGGCTCAGTCTTTAATAGCAAGACCAGTTTTCCTCAGGGTGCCCAGCATCGTGAGCTGGAAGACAGGGATGGGGAGCACAAGAAAACCCCCACAACCCAGAAGATAATGGTCAGTGACTTGATACACCATTTACACATGTGCAGGTCCATGGAGCTGGATGAGATCCACCCAAGGTTACTGAGGGAGCTGGCAGAAGAGCTGGCTGAGCCACTTTCCATAATTTATCAGCAGTGCTGGTGAACTGGGGGTGTCCTAGTGGACTGGAAGTTGAAAAAGTGAAGCAGCATCCTGTTGAGTGCCCTCACGTGGCATGTGCAGGACCTGGACAGGCTGGATCGATGGGCCAAGGCCAACAGGATGAAGTTCAATTAAGGCCAAGTGCAGGTCCTGCCCTTGGATCACAGCTCCACTCAGTGCTACGGGCTGGGGAAGGGTAGCTGGAAAGCTGCCCAGCATAAAACATGAGCCAGCTGTGCCCAGGGGGCCAAGAAAGCCAATGGCATCCTGGCCTGGGTCAGCAATAGTGTGGCCAGCAGGACCAGGACAGTTTGATTGTCCCCCCGTACTTGACACTGGTGAGGCCGCACCTCAAGTGCTGTGTTCAGTTCTGGTCCCCTCACTACACAAAAGACATTGAGGGGCTGGAGGGAATCCAGAGAAGAGCAGTGAAGCTGGGGAAGGGTCTGGGGCACAAGGCTTACAAGGAGTTGCTCAGGGAGCTGAGGGTGTTAAGCCTGGAGAAAAGGAGCTCAGGGGGACCTTACCCCTCTTTACAACTACTTGAAAGGAGGTTGTAACAAGGTGGGTGTCAGTCTCTTCTCTCGGTAATAAATGATAGGACAAAAAGAAACCACCTGAAGTTGCACCAGGGAAGGTTTATATTGAATATTAGGAAAAATTTCATCATGGAAAGAGTATTGGAACAGTCAAGTATTGGAACAGACTGCCCAGGGAAGTGCTTGAGTCACCATTCCTGGAGGGAATTAAAAGACATGTAGACATGGCATTTAGGGACATGGATTAGTGGTGGACACAATGATCTTAGATGACTTCCCAATCTAAATGATTCAGTGAATGCAACCCCCAACACAAACCCCTAGGCAAACCTGGCAGGGCTTTCCCCTCCAAAGTCACTCCTGAAAAGTCTGGATGTTTTTCAACAGCTCTCATTGAGGTTGGGTCACATATCCCAAGATCCCACTGAATTCCCACTCGGGCAAACAGCTTAGATCCAGGGTCATCTCACAGATTCCCCAAGTCTTTCTACCGACTGGTAGAAGGTATTCAACCTGAACATAACTAAATTCCTCCAGAAAAAGAAAAATCCAGTCCCAGTTGTCACCTGCTGGGCATTTCTGAAAACCTGCCTGTTCAATTTTAGCCTGCTTTGAAAGCGCGTAACAAATTAAATGGGGCTCATTTGTTACGCAAATGATAGCCAGGGTTTCAAATAAAATAAGCCTAACCTTGATGGAGATTTCATCAGTGCAGGCTATTATTTCCCTCTGCTAATGGCTAACGGCCTAGTCATCTTCACCGAGCAGCAAGAGGTCTCCCAGCTGCCTGGGTGAATTATGGCTGGAGTAAGGGATATTAACCCCTCCAGGGTAAGTATGCAGGTCATAAAACAAGAGCTGCACACAGCTGCTAATGCCAGCAAAGGCAGCCTGTATTCTGTATATATATATATATTTTCTGTATTCTTCTATATATAGCCTGTATAGCCTGTATATATAAGCTCGCTGGGTGTACGGCAGGAGAGGGACAGAAGGACTACAGGCTTTGCAGTGGCTGTGCCATATCACACCGGCCCCTCATTAATTGACATTTTCCTTTGCGGAGGGATGGGTATAAGCACAGATGAAGCAAGATAGGGATGATCAGTGCTGGCAATTCACAGATTATTATGTCTCAGTTGAGATGGGGCGCAGAGAGGAGAATGTCCAAGAGTCTTGTCTGTGGGGTGACCCCATCCCACTGACCAGTGGCTCTTTGGGAGTGCCAGGTCACTCTTGTGCAGCAGCACAGCTCATTTGCAACGCCACGACTCGCTCGCTCTGGCTAAAGGAGTGAATAAATCCCCACAAATTGCTGTAATAAAGATTCAGCCCACAGACTCCACGGCGTAAACACACATCTGGTCTCTGTTTGTAATGAAATCAGCTGAAAGCACCATTGTGCATTAATAACAAAAATGCTCAACATATTGCTACCAAATAAGCTCTGCTTGTCTTGAACTTCTATTGTCACATGTTAATGCACTTTTAACACTGATAAATGATGAAGTGCTAGAAAACATTCATCAAGGGACTTAAGAGTCGAAAGATAAGCATTACTGCAGCATTGTTTTCTATTCCATCAGTTCTTTTACAATTTGGGCAGAAGTTAAAAACAGAAAGTCAGGGGCATGAATCAAACATTTCCCACTAAGCCTGCCTTTCTTTGGTAAAGATTTCTTAACTATGGGGTTTATCCTGTGCTTGCGTGACATGAAAAAATCCTTGAGGATGCATGAAAGGGTGTTTCCTTTTTCAACAACTCAGTACTTTCCATATGTCCACCCACCTCCTCCTCCCTCTTCTTCCTTTTCTTGCCACGAACAAGAAATGTCATTCACTTTAGTTCAATTTCACTCTCCAGTCCCTCTCACTTGCCTTCCCTTACCCTCTTTGCCTTAATTTCCCTAAGACACTTGCTTTCTCCTTGCAATTCCTGGCTATTATGCACAGCTCATGCTTTATGTGTGACTGTTGATCATCTGAGGTTCCTTGTGTGAGAAAACCAGGGAACTGAGCAAGGTCACTGTGTAGACTCAGAGCAGTCAACACATGGGAAGGGTTTTACCTTTTGAGTGATGTGGTTGATCCAGGGTGAAGAGCAGTTGCTCAGATCAGGTCCTTGGGGTTCCCAGATGCCATCAGGTGCAAGGCACCGGAAAGTTGCAACACCTATAATAGGAAAGTCACTGTGTTTAGTGTTACTGGTTGCATTTTGCCCTCAGCACCCCGTGTCAAAGCCTTCTGGGAGATTATTAGTGATCAGGTCTTGAGTAGGACACTTCTGAGCCATTTCAGTGTCCTAGTCTCCCATCATCTTGGTCCTTTAAGGCCCTAAGACATAAAAGACCCATGATGTTGTGCAGGAGTATTATTTCCAATTTGGCAAACAGCGAGAACAGACAGACGACTTGCAGGAAAGCTGCCAGGTACTAAGAAATCAGAAATAGATCTCAAACACCAAGACAACACCTTGAATGCTCTGGCCCACCACTGGTGATTTGGGATCAGACCCTGTGCCTCATCTTCCTTGCTGCTTTATGAAGATTTTATGGCTCTGAATCATCATTACAATATTTGGGTGGAAACACCCAAAAGTTTGAATGCTACAAATGCCAAGATATAATGCTGGGGTTTACTGTCAGCCCCCAGCTGTCAAGAGGGACTTTAGAGGAGAGTTTTGTTTGGGAAGAGCTGCCCAATCCCTGCTGTAAAAGACAGCAAGACGCCTGAGACACTGAAAATGCTTTCAGACAAAGAGAAATGCATTAATGCTAATATATCACAGCTTTTAACAAGTTGCATGAATCACTGAAATTAGAGATGGGAAAGGCTTATGGCCATCCGTAAGTTGGGCTATTATTTTTTCCTTAGTTACTTTCATCCAGTCCTTAGCTCTTGTGCTTAGGAAAGGACTCCTTGCATCCAGCCTTCATTTTCCTTTTTCCTATTTTTTTTTTCTTTCTTTTCACAGCTTTGGTTCAGAACATCCTTTCCCGTCTCTGGGAACCACATCATACTTTTTGCATTAATTTTACCAAGTAGGGCTGGGAAAGACTGCAAAAATGTTTTTTACCTATTCTCACCACTGATGCCTTTCCATGACCCTCGTGCTTTAACATATGTTCTATCAGTCTGCCCTCACCAAATTCCAGAGAGAGTCAGTATTCACATACGCAGGTGTGAATGGCTCTCCAGGAGTGGAGAATTAACTGAGAGTCTCTCCTCTGCAAATCAGATCCCTTCAGCCCTCATTTTCAGGCAATTTCCTCCCCTTTGAAGATTTCTTCTTTGAAAGCAAGCTTTTGGGGCTGGACACCAAGACTAGTGTGAAAAATAACTATTTTTAGAAAACTGCATTTGTTAAAACACGGCAAAATGAACCATATGCCAAAACCCATTCTTAACTCAATTATGTTTCAAATTGAACAGAAAATTTCCAAAAGCAACATTTTTCAAGAAAACAATTGTGGGAAGAAAAGGAGCAAAATCCAATAAGCAATAAACCATTTTGAAAGATTTGTCTTTGTTTCCCTCCCCCTACTTTCTCAGCTGATCACGCTTGGATGCTGACTGCAGTTTGCAAAATCACTCACACTGGTTCAGAAGCTTCAAACTACAAGTTTTGTTGATTTCCTCCCCTGTCCCCTCTCTTAGCAAAACAAGCAAAGAATGAGCCACCCACACATCAGTGAGCCCAGAGGCTACAAATACAGGCAAAACCAGGTAAGGTGTATCGTACACAGCTTCTGGAGGCAGAGGCTCTTCCAGCACATCAAGCACAACCCCACTAGGTTTTTAGTACTGGCTGCACGCTGACAAGGTGCCATAGGAGGTGGGGACAGCCTGCTGTGTCCTCCCAGCTCTTGACTCACCTATGGAGCCCAAGGGACACGGCTGCTTCGCCACCTGGCCCTGCCGAGTCCGAGACCACATAATGTCGCGGGCTTCCATGGGGTCGCAGCTCTCCGCTCCGGCCGGCGGCAGCTGGGAGGAGGCGGGCGGCAGGTGCGTGGTCATTTCCTCGGGGACATCGGCCATGGGAGACGGGGTGCTGGTGCTCCTGTTCCTCCTGCCCGAGGCCGACGTGGTGGTGGTGCGGCCGGTGGTGCTGGTGGCCACCCGCGGCGTGGTGCTGGCCGTGGTGCTCCCCGGGCCCAGAGCCCCCGATGTCGATACTCCTGAAACAAAGGCAGAGCTGGTTAGAGAGAGGAAAGGAACAGGACCCCATGCCTAGGTCCTGAGGATGTCCCCTCTGATGGCTCTGGTGGCTTGCGGGGTTTAACTGGAGCTACAACTAAGGCAAGGCTTTCTGCACAGCCGCCTTTCAGAGAGAAGCTGGAGCAAATAGTGAGAGAAGAACACAGGGGGGTAATGAGAACTGGAGCACAACTGATTTTCCAAAAGCACTAGCACCTGATGAAAATAAAGCAGCACTTTATGCCCTCACCATTTTTCTTCCTGGCATTTTAATGTAAAAATCTTATTTTCCATCTTTTAGGGAACACCTAGCACAGAACTGTTTTTAATTGTTAAGTGTTGCTGAAGACCCAGCTACTTTGGACAGAAAAACATTTTCTGTGGTGTGATAAAAAAACCCCAACAAAACCCAAAAACAAACTATAAATCCACTCCCAAATCAGAAATGCAAAGAGAGATGAACACAAGGCGGTACTCTGGAGCAAGCCATCAATTTTCTCTGATGTTCATGCCTTGCTGCTCCATCCCAAGAGCAATGCCTGGCTCCTTGATCTGCAGGCCATGTGACACAAGCAAAGGTGCATGTCAGCCCAGCCAAATCCTTGAGACTTTAATGCTCAGTGGGCTAATTCATTGAAAACCTGCAATGAGCAGTCAAGCAGGAAGAGATGGGAAACCTGCTTTAAATCTGCATTAACCCACTGTACATCCTGCAATAGACACACTAAGTACTGAGTGTGTGGGGAATTTTGAGGGATGCCCACCTTACAATTACCTCTTTTAGCCTCCTATTTAGACCAAGGTGCTTGCAGAGACTGGAGCATCATGTGGATTTGTCTATGGCTTGACCTGAAATATCAGGTGGGGAAACTGAAGCAGGCTGCCCCCAGCTGCTCCCCCATCACCCCTGTCACGCCATGTCACACACAGCTCGTGGAAAAGCCTTCTCCCAACTCCTTTACCTCTCTCAAAGATAAGCACCCTCCAGCTTCTCTCAGCATAAGATTTTCACTCCTGTTAAATGCCAGATATTCACAACTGCCCTCTCAATCCCTGCCTGAGAAAACGTTGGGGCTGACTACGAAATGCAGGTAAGGAAGCAATATGAAAAGGCTCGTCTGATCCATTCGCGCTTTAATTTCCATGCCATAACACCTCACTACCATCCCACCTCTTCCAGCATCCAAAAAGCCTTCCATCACTGCTGCTCCATGTCCAGCAACAGGAATTGGAGTTTCTACACTAACTCACCTGAGCACCAGGACACTGATCTGAAACAGGTCTCCCAAGCTCAGTGATCAGATTTTCAAGCCTTCTCCTGCCACCTCCCTTTCACTATGAACCCTGAGCTTAAATGAACTCCAAAAATTACAATGTAAAAACATGCAGACCCTGACAGATTTCTTCAAGTTTCTGCTCAGAGCTGCACTATGTCACCAAGCAATGATTTCCCCCGATGGGGGACAACTAAAATTTGTACAGAATTTCAGCAAATACTACATTTTTACTACAGCAGGACTTGCCACAAGTATGTTTTATTTCTTCGTAATATAGATTAGCCTGGTAGACAGCAACCTGCAAAATCCTTCCGATTTACTCTTGCAATAACAAGTTATTTTTCTTCTGCAAAATTACCTATGCTAAGCACAGAGGAACAGAGTAGATACAGTGGATGCAGTTTCCAAGTCAAAGCTAGCAAACCCTGTTTTAAATAATTCTTACAGTCACGTGTGAGCACACAGAAACATACACTGAGCACCCTGGAGCTCCCCTTGATCCACATGCAGGAGAGCTGCATTTTTAAGCCCAGTTTTCACTGAAAATCATTGAATATCCCATGGCATGCTGGTTTTGGAATAGCTCTGACAAGTTTACTGTAGCAGTTAGGCACAAGGGATTTAATGGCATTTTTCTTTAGCCATAAAAAAAATGAGCTGCTTTATCTTTCATAAAGCCCCTGGCACCAGTGTCAAAATCTCTTTGAGGGCTTGTTCTTCCAACTTTTTTCTCGTTCCGCTGGGCTTTCTTGCTGCTTTTGAAAATAAACACATCCGCCATTTCCATAGGACAAGCTGTAAGATGACATAAAAGAGCTGCCTCAAAGTTGCCTAACGGAGTGTGACGGATGGGATACCACTGAACTGAGTTCAAAGCTTCAATTATTCAAAGAGCCAATTTGGTAATGAGCTCCAGCAATCATGATTACCATGCTACCACCACCCAGTTTTTCACCAGGAAATTTGCCAGTTTTGCTCACACAACTGTGTGCTTCAAAAACCAAGGTAATTGGTGAGGAGGAAAAGAACAGGGGATCAGGATCATTTACATATAAATGATTCTCAAATCCAAGCAAAACCACAAAGAGACTGCAACCTGTGCAAAAGCACCTAAATCCTACAGCACAGAACAGAGATCAAACCTCCAGATTAGCTCAGGCTGCCAATAAACTGTGAATTTTTAACTTGGGGGAAAGCAGCATTGCAGCACTGCTTCAACAGAGGGATTCTTCAGATAATGTTTCACAAGACAATCTTTGCTCCAAGACAAACACTTTTAAAAATCACCAACACTACTACAACTAGAAATGTATAAACTTAATTATTTTATTTTTACTGCTTGTTTTTATCATGCACTGCCATATCAAGGCCTTAAAGTTTTTGGGTACGACTCAGTTTTTACGCCTTTCGAATCCAAGACTTTGCAGACTGATTCCACGAAGCACAGCACTGGGATAGGAATTTTCAGTGCTCCCAAGAAAGCAATTTATGGCTGTGGAAACATTTCTTCCCCAGAAACACCCCAAAGTGATGCTTCACTTTTTTCTTTCCTGCTCTACCTAGAGAGCTGGCAGTAATAGCCAAAGACTAAGTTTTGCCATCATTCAGATTTGAGCTGCAGTCATAAAAAAAACAAACCTGAAAATATTTCCAGCATCCACAAGGGAGCAATTGCAACTCCCAGAGGAGTCTCTCTCTGCTCAGGGCACATTTGACTAGCAAGAAAATAGAAATTTTTAGTTTTTTCCCTTCTCTCTTTTATTTCCCAGCCTTTACATAGAGCTCAGGCTTGTGGAGGCAGATTTTTGCTTGCTGGAAGGAAAATCATGGTAGGGATCTGCTCATAGGGGAAAAAAATCTCACATAAATAATGGACTGTCTTTCCCCTCATTTCTGTCTGGTCCCCTTTCCTGAAGTAGTGACATGACATGTGACCAGTGCTTTGTATTTGCCATGAGGAAAGTTCACCACGTGTCATCTAACCATGATGTGCGGTTAGGTGCTCTGCTCACCTCTTCCTGGTGCTCCCAGACACGGGAGACTGCTTTCCCAAATGACTCTGACTAGTGTTTTCCTATCACAAAAAGCAGTTTTGATTGCAAGAAAGGCAACTTGCTACCTTTTCTCTCATTTTTTAAATTTTGGCACCCGAGTCTCTGACCCTATGACCCGGTGTACTCAATAACGCTATTTAAGAGACGTCACGCGCTTTCTGTCCCATGAACGAAGATAACTGGGTGCCCCTCGAGCAGAAATTGCAGAGAGGATTTCCTGGGTGAGGCTCACTGGCTTTGGCGAGGTAACAGATGACAGGAGACATCCATCAAGCTCTCCCCCTGGGGTCGCAATCCAAAGGTTCAGCCTGACGGCTGCGTGCTACGAGCCAGCACTTGCTCACGTAATTTGAAGGAGAGGCTGCACTCCAAGTTCCACGCTCAAGGTCCAAGCAAACCATGATGACTTCACTCTCTGGCGAGTTCTGCATTCCTGAGCCTGACGCTCAAGGAGATGGGACGGGGCGCCGGCAGCCAGGAGGCCCTGCCTGCTCCCCGTGCCGCACCTAATGCACGGCTGGACCAAGTGAGGTACAACTAATCCAGCAGCTCAACAGCAGCAACCCCCGTGTTCTCTTGAGCACATCCAGACTCTGTGCAGAATTATTTACACATGTTGCTGCTGCACGAAGGCAAACCGAGCACAGCAGAAGTCGGGAAGGCTGAGGGAAGCACAAAACCTGGGGGTCCCTCCCTTTCCTCCCTCCGTGTAGCTTTGCCCTTTTCATATTTGGCAGACACATCCTTTGCTTACAGCATCCCTTTTATCATTTCTTCTTCTACTGAAAGATGGTGAAAGTTGTATTTACATAGCAAATAAGAAGGCTTAGGCATGCCTTGAAAGAAGCAGCACAAAACCCCACAAACCCAATACAATTGGAGGATTATATCACAGCTGTTCTTCTCTTCCCTGTCACATAAATGCACCTCATGGGAATTAATTTTCTACAGGCATTTTCAAATGCATTTCAGAACATCTTCTCAAACTCCCTAGAAAAACAGTAGTATTAGAAAGTAAACATATTCCCATTTTCTTTTGCCTTTTTTTCTTGTTTTCGTGTGGTTTTTTTTTCAAGAACTCCATGTGAGGTGATAGAAAAGGATGACGAAAAGAAGCACCTAAACTGCATCAACTCATTAACACACTGGTGCCTTGCAAAATTATACTGAGTCTATGCCACAAAAGACATCACCCTGCAAAACCTTCTCATGGTAAATGTCTGCTGGAAGACCAAAAGCCGCATGCTGGTGCCACTCAAGAGCTGCGGGCCAGAGAACTGACAAGGTGAGATTAGCCCCTAAATTGTGTACAGCTCCTTCCACGTGTTTGAGAGCAACAATGATTTATTTTTACTGCAGGCGAAGGCCAAGTCGGCCTCACATCAAACATCTGAACAGTTCTCCCACATGCCATTATTTTGGGAAAGCTGAGCCAGAATCCTGTGTGTGAACATAAGTTCACACGCTGATTTTGGGGCGGTTGGGATTGTGGAGCTTTATTTACTGACACTGACAAAAGGCTTGCAAAATCCATTGATGGAAAGATTACATATGCAGTGGCCCCACAGAGTGGCACACTGTCTTCAAGAACACAACTGCACGCAGCCCTGCACCCTGAAAAAGTCACATGAAGTATGATACACAGCCCTTCCCTTTCCTCCCTCTTAACTAATACAAGGTAATGAGGAAAAGCAGAGGAGGAGGATGCTGCATCTGAGAGAAGAAAGATCCGTTCCCTTGTGGACAGCTGAAAAATGGAAAAACATTTTCTGGATTTTCTTTTTTCCTACGTCTCCTAGCAGGGGATCAGTTTTAGTGCCCAAGGCTACTCTGCCCACAGATGAGTACTCTGCTGGGCTTGGGCAGATGCTGCAATGGATACGGGCCATATGTTGAGTTCCTGTACTAAGAGGAAACCTACAGCTGTGGTCCAAGACATGGTGCAGACTCAGCTGTTTCAAGGCACTTCGAGCTGGAATCACTTAACACGTCGGGACTTTCCTCTGAGTCTCAGTTTCAGAATTTAACATTAAACAACAAAGAATGAGAGCCAAAAGTGGGCAAAATAATCACAACAGGCTCAAGTTCACTCAAACTGGCCCAGCTCGTCCTTCTTCACTGCACCAACCACTCTCAGCAAGATGGTCAATACATTCAAAGCAGCCACCAAATTTTCAACAGGCAAAAAATATGCCTATTGAGAGCCCTTTTGACTGAAAACGCCACATTTCTGACAATGATCAACAGCCCATTACACTTGCTGGATTGCTACAGAAAGGTTGTTCTGTCAAAAACATTCTAGCTGTTATTGCAAGTTTCTAGGTTTTGCCTGAAAAAATAAGAACCCAAACAGCAGCCTGACTGCATTTTCGTGAAATATCAACTTTTATGCTTCTGTAGGACTTTTGTGGGGGTGTGCATGTGTCAGCACTTAATACGTTTTCTGTCTCCAAACAGCTCTTAATGTCAGGTCCCCAATTTAGCTGTCATTTGAATAAAAGAAGATACTTCTTTATTTTCTTCTTTTTTTTTCTCTCTGACCCATTCTTCTTCAAGAAACTACTGGATCCTGCTTAAAATATGTAACTTCAGAGACATCAGACAAAATGTTAACTGTTATTTTACAGCACATATCTAGCAGTGCCAGGAAATGAAGGGGTACAGCAGAGGAGCATCACCTGTTGTCTTCACCATGGTCCTCTTCTGTCAGAAGACAGTTCCTGAAGTCTTGTCTCCGGTTTCCTACCCAGGCCCTCTGCCAAATCCACCTTTGTGAACCTCTTGTACCCCTTGGCAACCATCTACTGAGGGTATTAATGACCTATTGCTCGTTCCAGACTTTGCAACTGATTCTGAATGCAGAATGCAGAAATTTAACTGGACCATCGTGCACAAGACACAAAAAAATTTGAGCATTTCTTTCAACGTCATGCTGTAATGCTTTTAGAAATGCAGAGGAACTATGCCCATAGGAAAAGATTACAGAAGAGATGATCTAATAGACAGTAGATCAGGATTTATTATAAATGGACAAATCTAATAGTTTTTAGAGTTCAGTTCAAGGGCTATTTTTAGGCAATCTAGCTTCAGTTCACTCTAGTTCTCAAAAATACTGTCAGATGTGGTTGCAGTTACTTTGATTTTCTGGATTTGAATGTATTAAATCCGATTTTTTATTTTTTTCAATCCACACATGGTTTCACACAGGGGAAAAAAAAAGCATACAATCTTTTATTAAGGACACACCAGCTGCATATTATTACTGAATGCATGGAGTGAACTTCTAACCTCCTAAACAATCACTGTCCCTTGGCATGATTCACATCCATCAGAGCCAGTGGTGCAGATCTTATGCACTGTCTTCCAACCTGAATCCTTCAAACTCTATTAAAAGAGAAGCCTGGAAGGAATTCCCCAGTATCCCATTGTTAGAGAAATCACTTTTGATTTCAGTAACAGGTGCTGTCAGTTTTTCATTCAGACCGCATTAGAGTGCAGACATGTGAGCACTACACACTTACAGCTTTAAGAGATTTACTGGAGGCTGGGGTTGCCAGGTTTTTTGTGGGTTTGGGGTTTTTTTTACCTTTTAATTAATTAAACCACATATGCTCTATCCATGCAAGCTGAAATATACCTTTCAGTTTCTAGGCAGGGCAAGTACATGTGTAGCTGATAAGAGGGGAAACCCAATTTTTTCCATCTGTATGGCAACGGATGTAGCTTCATCTAATGTGTGTTTCCCACTTTCTGCCTGCACTTCTGCATCTTTAATTGAAGAACTTGCATGCACTGTGCAGAAGCAGTGCCAGATGGAGCCAGTCTCTCTCCAGCAGCTCTCCACCTCTGCATTTGCAAAGAATGGAATCGAGTGCAGGAATCATAAAGTGACTGTTCACGCCCCAGCATTTTCTCATCTAACCAATCAATGTGACGAGTCCTTCGCAGAGCCACAGGCAGTCAGCTTATACCACTATCCGAAACATTTCTTCAGTTGCAAGCTACAAACACAACTTTAATAAGAGAAAACCATCATCTTCAAATGGTCTCTGTTCAACTGTGTGTGTAATATCTCCAGTCTAGGTATTAGTCAGCAAGATGGCCAATTGCATTCGGATAAATGCCTTGGACTTTCTTAAACATATCATAATCTGCCTGTGAAATGGCTGGTTAGTTGCTTTCCAATTTGTGAAATGGTTCAAATGCTGTAAATAAAAAAGAAATTGGACAGCTTTCAAAAAGGACAGATTAGACTTTTCAATTCTCAGTATTTTGTGCTTCCAAGCTACACTCCTGTGATCTCCATATTAATATTTAAAACCTGATTGTGTTATGCTGTTATCTCGAGGAAGAGGGCACAGTACAATTGAGCCCAAGGAGACAATCCACTGGAACTACAAGAAATCAGCTCCCTGGCCCCACAGCACACGTGTGTGCAAGAAGTGTTGGGGAGAGGTGGATGAAAAGTTGCCTGGCCCCACTTCCTCCTGTCCAGTTTGGCAGATTAAAATCAAAAAGGCTGCTTTCTGCATTTACAATTCATCTCCCTTTCCACCGCTGTCCCTTGATCCCAGCTGCTCTGAGGCTCAGGATTTGAGGTGCCTCCTGCATTCATGTACTGGGCTTCCAAACCAGCCCTGATGCCCAGTGTTTTAAGTGTAAACACACTCTGTGGGTGGGCTGAAATCAATGAGAGGAAAAAGAATAAACCATAAAATACTGAAGGTGGAGTTACGACTGCTTACACCCTTCTTCCTCTAACCCACGTTAGGATTGACTTCACTAGCATGCAGGTCATACTGCATTCCCAGACACGAACTGGAGACCTGACAGCAGGCCCTGCTGTCTGTACAGTACATGTCACATCCTGTACTCCAGAGCCACAGGAATTATAAATCTGCCAGCAAAACCTTACCTTTTGTCTTTCACCAAACCCATCTATTTTCTCCTCTTGCTACCCACTAGCTATTTCAAACCTGCTTCAGAATCCCAAATCCTTCTCAAAAGCCAGCAAAGGTGCTTCCTCTCTACAGGGCATTTGCTCCACTCAGTCTCTGACTGCATTGGCTTCTGTTTTACTTATTTGTTCAATTTACTCTTGTTCCTGTAAGGAAACCAGCCTGAACCATGGAGAGAACTGACCACTGAAACCACCAGAAATACAAAATGCTTTGAAAGGCTGTCTTTTCTAATCCTTTGAGCGTGTCCTGGTGCACCTTGGTATGGATATGCTCTCAAGACCCCTCCTGAAAATCAGAGGGCAGGCACGACCTCAGCCTCTTGGCCATATCTTGGTTTGGAGCTCAAGTTAGTTCAATCCCCTTCCCAAACTTGCCAGTGGGTTTGCTTTCTGCCCCTGGAGATACAGATGGAGTGAAGGGAGAGAAGAAACAAGCCTATGCTAAAAAAAAAAATATTTCACATAAACCAATACCTAGGAAGCTGACAAAACTCCCCTGTAAAAATATCAATATCAAGCTACTTTCAGAAATAAAGCAGTTTCCCTGAAAAAACAGAAAATGCTGCTCAGCTCCCTTTCTAAACCCTTTATTGCTTATGTAGAAACATCAATATATTGTAAAGCTCAGTTCTAATAGCTGTGTTCATGTTGGCTCAGGGATCTGCCTAAACAATGCTTAACTACAGCACTGGCATCTAAATTTGTTTTATAGCTATCTGACTTCTGCAGAGGGCTCCAACAATGAGAACACCATTAATATTATGAAAAACACATTTACTTCAGCAAAGCAGATTTATAACAAATAAACAAACTGTGCAACATACAGGGTGTTTTAAGGGGAAATGAACTGGGTAGCACTTTTAAGGATCTGCAGTTTTCATAACAGACTTCAGTACTGGACACAGGCAGCTTGCTACACTATCAAGTCCATGCTGATATCCTAAAAAGCCTGGCATGCAAGCAGCTCTCACCCATGTCCCAGAGGCTAATTTTTCATTTGAGGGAGGCCACTGAGGTGCTGGTAGCAATAGTGAATATTCATTCATATGCCTAGCATCTCAAAGATCTCCACTCTGAGGGCTCCAGGGCTGGAGGCATTGCCACGGCCAGTCATCTCACTTGAAAAGGCACAGCAGGAACATCAGAAAAGGAGGTTTTGCCTAATATTTTTGTCTCTGAACCATTAAGGGCTACCAGCTCTCATGCAGTCAGCTTTGGCCAAGATGTAGTTTCAGACTCTTACCCGAGGGGTTGATGACAAGATGACAATACATAATCCCAGGGTGGAAAAACTTTCAACACTGATTTGTAGCTTTACATCTGTCAGCTTTCAGATTATTTTTGTTCATGGATAGGTCAGACCAGCACATTGCGAGGTGATCGTGTTTTTTCATGTGCAGCCAAAGAACATACCCACTGACCTTTTAGGACTTAGAATTGGGCCCACAAAAGAGAGAGACATAAAAAAAAAAGGTACAAGGAAGTGAAAAGGAGTGCTGAAAAGCAATTATTTTAGGTCAAAGCTGTATGCCTGCTTCTCCAGATTTGGCATGTGGTTTTACACGCAGTCAGGTGCTAAAGTTTACATGCCCAGGGGAATTACTGGTCCAAACCAGAGGCACCAAATACACAGAAGAATGTCCAGGTGCTGCTGTGCCAGACTAGGGATTTTCCATAATGTACTCTTGGCCTGGAAGCCTAAACTGCATCTAATCCACTTGGGCTACCAACAAAAGCAATGCAGATCCTCTCAAGCAACAGCAGAATCTCAGGAAGTCGGGAACTGTTAAAAAAGATCAAATAGGATGACACAGAAATGAAAAAAGCAAATTGTGTTCTTTAGAGACTTTTAAGCTGTGTAATCTCCTTGCCTTTTTATAATATATACATCCATAAAATTAAGTACCTGATGTCACTGCAAAACATAAATTTGACACTTTGAACAAAAGAAGCATGTCTCTCATAAGAAGAAGAAAAAAAAAAGATACACATATTCAACATGTGAAAAAAGAGGAGGGAGAGGAGAGACAAGACAACATTTGACCTGGCTCAATGCACATGTCTTAAAAAACATAACTGGCTACGTCTGTTTTATAGATAAACACAGACATATAGACTTAACTAAATGTGAATGCATCTCCATGGGACTGCACAATTCAAAAGCATAACAGAAAAACAGGAGGGGGAAAAAAAATAGGCAAGCAGAATGGATCCAATTCTGAGATACAGCGGAGATGCAGATATACTTACAGATGTTACTTTCAATCTAGGGTAAAACTACTGCCACAATACATGGCTAAAGAGCTGCTATATGGTTCTAGCACACAGCCTAAACCTCGTTTTACAGCTCTCACAGGGAACATAAAATAAATGCACCAGTCTATGGTGATTATTAGGTTTCCCTTTCTTTGGTATCAAATACGATCAAATGTTTTTGTTTTGTAAATTTTTACAGCAGACCACTTAGTACATGTGTTGAGACCTGTAATGTTATTAGCCCTGAGCCTTTCACATTCCATGCATGCATCAAGAAGTTTCATCAATTTGCAGGGAAGAAGTATATTAGTTTTTCTAGTCATTGCAGTGCTTCACAGGTACTAAAAAACTCAGAAACCCTAATGTTTTAACATTATCCAGCCAGAACTCTCGTTTTATAATAATACTAACCAAAAATCTAGCTCACTTATGTCATCAAAAGCAACTCTTCTTCCATTATCTTAAATATAAATGAGAAAAAGCATGCAGCTGAAGCAGACAGAATAATTTATAATGAGAGGAAATCTGTCATGCCAATACTAAAAAAACCAGAGCCTAACACTGAACTCATCTGGAATTGAAGGAAAAACCAGACATTCTAGTGTGGTGGTCAGGCTCAAGATGGGAAGGGAGGAAGAAGGCCCCCTGTGGTAGACCTTCATGGTCAGCACTAAGCAAGTCAAGAAATGCTTAAACCTTCAAATAAATATTAGACATATTTTGTTGGTTTTTTTTTTTCTTTAGAGGCTAGAGCCTGGTTGACCACAGATCAGAGACATGGCATTCATTGGCATGGCATTCAACCCAGAGATGGCTCAGCAAAATACAAATTCCAAGTGCAGGCACTGCAGAGGCAAGCAGTTCATCCACTATGTTCAGCTGCCACAGAGGTTGTTCCAAGGCAGAGAGAAATGTGGTTTTGCTTGAAGAAAAAGGGAGAGATTTGATTTAGTAATCTGAGACAGCCAGTTTATAGACAGTAAAAGGTAGCATCAAAAGCCATTCAATTTGTCCAAGAGCCCAGGTGCTCTTCAGAGGAGTGGGAGCCTACAGGATGGTGCAATGCCACTGCCTCCACTGTAACAACATCTCCATGCCTATGCCTCAGCTGAAAACTGTGCCATCCATCAGCAAGTGACTTCTGGCTCTGTGCCCTGAGAAGCTCGGTGTCTGTCACAGCAAATCTCCGGGCTACAAAAGGAACCGCAAGCATCTCAACTATTTGCTCGCCTGTCCTTGAGGCATTTAGTTGGTGCTGGGGAAGGCTTAAGCCTTTCCACGGATAACCAAAAAATCCAGAACTATGGCACAGATGCTAAGAACAGAGTAGTGGGGAGAGGCAGGGGAAAATTCCACCCCAAGCAGCCAACCCAGTGTCCTTACTTCCTTCTCCTCCTGCAGAGGACATCATTCATCACAGTCCACAACACACTCCTGGGAAGTGCTGAGACATGCCAAGGATTACAGTAAAACAAGAGGTGGACAGGGAAGGCTTTGATCCTCCTGTGTTATTGTATGAGGAAATTATTCGCTAATGCAAAGGAACGAGCCCTTCTTTCGATCCAGGTTATTCCACGAGGAATCTCTTTCTGCAAAGTCTGAAGCTCAGACAAGGTATTGTGCTTGAGGGACCACTCTTCACATCTTCTGCGCCAAGCTCAGCAGGTCCAGGGTACATTTCTGAGCGCAACATACAACTCCCTAATCCTCTTGGCAGCAGTCACTCCTACAAGGTCAGTCCCCCTGGCCTACAAGATGCCTTTCCAAATTAAGCTGTTATTTTCCCTTATTAAACATCATATTTGAGCTAAAACAGCATCACTGATTCAGTTAAACCCTCACTGTCTGCAGCTCTTGCTCGGAGCAGAGGCGCAGAAATCTCATAGAGACCGAGACGCCTGGTCAAACAGACTCCAGTGAGTTGTAACTAAGGGAGATGCAACTTTATTTTAGCAGCATGAATCATTTCGGGTCCAGGGACAGCAATGTGAATCGTGCTGCTTCCTGGCTGAGCTTTTGTCTTCAGTAATAGCAAGGTGCATCCTGTATTGAAGACTCAAGAGCATCTGCAAGAGCAGCCTATAGGCACTGCTGCCTACCAGGGCACCCTGGCCTGACACTTATTTGACACAGATGGCTTTCATCCACTGGCAGCTGCTGGTTTATGCGAGGATAGGGATGTTTGGCTCCAAGAGCAGGTACTGTCCACTGCCATTTACCACCTCTGAGGGAAAAGGGTAGAAATAAGGAGAAGAGTCAGCTCTAAACCCAGCCAGCTTTCAAACAAGAGCAAGCAATCATTGGATTTCAAGCTCACTAAGCAACATAGGCTGAGTATGTTCTAATAGAAAGGAAATTTTAAGTGTGTGCAAAGAAAACAAAAGAAAACACATAAGGGGCTGAAGGGACTGAATCTAAAAGCAGATATTAGATTTCTTTTCTCTCTTGCACGCAAACCAAATATTGTTCAAGGATGTTCAACAATCTGTTTGCCAGCTGAAGCGTGCAGGACTCCACTAACAACAAACTAGAATATTATTTGTCCGCTTCTGTCAAGCTGAGGCAAGTCCACACTGTAGTGTCTTCCTAAACGAAAAACAAAACCATGACAGAACTGACTCAGGCCAGCCTGAGAATATTCTGGATGAGAAGGGACAAAGATGAAGAAAAAGGGAAAGCAGATGCAAAGGTGTAAAAGGAGAAAGAAGCCGAATGCAGAGGCCAACCGGACTTAAAAATTCCTTCCCCCTACAATTAACTGTTGGGCTTTTCTAGGTTGCTTTTGCCTCATTGATAGTATCTAAATCTTAAAACCCAGCCTGTCTGGATGAAAGCAGTACGAGTTAAATCAGTGTTGCTGAATATTTTTCCTTTGGAGACAATTTCTTTGCAGGAGTCCTCCAAGTGGTGAACGCAGCGTTACATTTCCTTCATCAGCCAACAGAAACATTGCACTGGTGAGGCCAAGCCCTTGCAGGTGATAGGATCCCTGCTGGAAATTCAGCCTAACATTCAGAAAACCCCCAATCTCCCTCTTATCCAGATTTTTCTCCCTGCACATAGAATAAAATCTCATTCATGTGGAACCTACATTACAGCTCTCTGGGCACAGTGCTGGCTCACCTCCACTAAAAGGGATCTTAAATCTCTATTTTTAGCTTCTTTCCTCACCCCGGGTCAGTTCCAAAACTAACCCCTGCCTGCCTCACTTGTCATTGCCTACAAACCACTTCTACATCTGGCCCCTTGGGTAAATGAGCTGCTCCTTCCAGTTTTATTTCTCCATTGTTTTCCATTTGCTTTCCTTTCCCAGAAAAGCCTCTACAGCAAACACATCCCGACATGGAGCTTTCCTCAGCCTCACGCCCACTTCTCAGCTCTGTTCCCTGAACTCCAAAATGAAGGATTCTCTCAAGGCCAACAATTCTGGATATCTCCTTGACTTGACATCTGATGCTACCCCACTGACCCCCCTCAATGTCCAGTGGGCACAACTTGCAGTGTGGGGTGGTGGCATCTTCCTGGCTGATGTGCTACATCCCAGTGGTAATGTCTGCTGAATTACCACTTTCTCCACCTTTGGAGAACCGTAACCAGCAGGGAAGTAATAAAGTCTGACTGCAGGGCAGTAACTTCATTCACTTCCCCACACCCAGAACTGCCAGATGAACTACCTGTGTTTGTGTGGATATGTTTGTATATACTTCCTCCTCCACAAAACAAATTATAATTAGAGTTAGCTGCATCTGATCAAA
Organism: Machaerirhynchus nigripectus; assembly: GCA_013397975.1. Classification (NCBI taxonomy): domain Eukaryota; kingdom Metazoa; phylum Chordata; class Aves; order Passeriformes; family Dicruridae; genus Machaerirhynchus; species Machaerirhynchus nigripectus. Next base: position 714,759 of record VZRQ01004341.1, read on the forward strand.
CAGCACATGAAAAAGGATGTGACAGTAGATTTGCACTCAAAACACCTGTCTCATTATAACTGGCATTCTTTTAAAGTGGTTTTTTTTTTTCAAATAGACAAATTGAACCAAAATTGATACCCATAAAAACTTTTGTGATTTGACCTTCCAGAAGTTATTTGTGCTCAATCAGAACTGCAGGCAAACACCTGTTTTTTCCAATGATAAGCAACCATACTAGAAAAAATAAAGTATATTATGAGACACTCAGTCCTCTAATAACCCAACTTGAAGTCAAGGTTATCCTTCATAGGCCAGAACACATTTTATTGAACAAAACTTTCTAATTAATTGCTGACAATATAACAGCTGTGTCAGCAAAGTTTTCCACACTGCCTGCCTCTCCTTGCCACTCTGCCATGCAGCCAGATGGGAGCACAACAAAGCCCTGTTTAAACCTTCCCTGTTGCAGGGCATCCTCAGTTTTCTCAGTGAAATACGTCTTCAGTCCCCACTGTCCTTGGTGGCTGAGGTTAGGCCGCCTGCAGCAGGCGTGCAGCTGGCACGTGGCAATGGCATGAATGATGACAGGTAATGATTTTGCAAACACGACCCATCACTTGGGCAGCCAGTCAGAGACATGGATAAGGATTTGTCTTATTGCATTCATGCACAGAAGCTTTAGGATGCAGGAGGAGCAGCTGGATACTTGTTCCAGGCGTACAGTGTTGGAGGTAGCAAGAGGTGTTGGGGAAGAAAACATCACCACACACCTGACAATATCACAGCATCCTCCAAGAGCTCTCAGGTAAAGAAAGGCTCATTTCATTACCAGGCTTGTAGGCCAAGGATGTAAAGAGCTATGGAGAGCTGGAAAAGCATTTCACCTTCAAAAAGTGGGACAGCTACCCAAATGGTGTCCTGAGAACATCAATAAATTGAGAAAGAGATGTGCCACGGGAGAGAGAGTCAAGCGCATGCTCCCTGTGGAGCTCCTGCTCCATGGGTCAGTGAAGGAGCTTGCAAAGCAGTCACAAGATTAGGTGCTTTTGTTGTTTGCAATTAGTCCCTTTGAAACGTTACAGTCCTAGCCAAATAAAGAAAATTGCTTGGGCACTGAATATTTAGGAAACCACTGTCCCACTGGGAACAAAATGGCAGGGGGGGGATTAAGGGGAAGGGGCTGTGCTTAGTACAGACTGAGTCCTGTGAAGCTTGTGCCCTTATGAGTGGGTCAGGCAGGACTTTGCAGACTTCCCTTTCTCTTAATCTTTTGCACTTCATTATTCTTCCCACAGGAAAAAACAATGCAAACACAGTAGGTAAGACATTTAGGTCAGGACTTTCATAAACAGGATCCCAGTGTTAGTCTCTGAACAAGTGACCTGATTTTTAAAAACACTAGGAAAGCAGCATCTCCCACTGCCTTAAACAAACACTGGCCTTTTGAGTATCAGGTTATTTAGGCATCTCAGCCTTTCTTTCAAATCAAGTTTCATCTTCTCATATCAGAGGCTCAGTACTGACTCAAGAGTCCAGTCTAATGAAGCTGCACACGGCAGATCAGATCTAAGATGAACCCTGAAAAAATAAGGCACCCAATTCACTCAAGCCAGCTGGGAAATCCTGAGTGCACCTTAGCAAGCAGTGACTGATGTATTTACATCACACCTCAAATACCTATAATTTCCAGTAAACCACAAACACCCTCTTCATGCACCTACAGGAATGCTCAATTTTGCAAGGTGCTTTTCCTAATCTCCGTCTGAAGGTGCTCCTCTTCCTTGGTGGCAGAGGAAGCCCAATGGATGGTTTAGCCCATCAAATTTTAAATAGCTCAAGATGGCTTAAATCCCTCCCATGGCTTGCTGCCTCTGTATACGTCTCTTTGCATTTGCTGGACAGAATTAGAAGCAGGGATAGCCTTTATTACGGTCAGGTTAGATTAGTGCTCATGGTTAGAACAGTGTCTCAGGGCTAAGGAACATCTGCTTCAGATTTGCTTTGAAACACCCAAAGAGAGCCTGTGCTGCCCTATTTCTCCCCACTCTCTGGCAGAGAGCCCTGCACCAGCCTACGTGTACCTTCTGCCTCCCACGTCACTGTTCCGAGTTCCAAACTGACTGCCTTTGGTGCTCGGGAAAAAAACCCCCAAAACCTCCTTTCTTAGCAGCTTTTGAACAAGTTTCGCTGCTGGAAATAGAATTTCTATCCATGTATTTCTGAATATAGAGGATATACTCTATAAATCCTAAAAATTACTATGTGAAATGGAGCATTGATGGGTTTTGCATCTGAACTGTGACTGACACTCTGAAGCATTTTGCTTTCGCCTTTTTAAAATAACAACTGTATTAATTATTACAATAATACAACACATAACTTAGGGACATGGACTGCCACATACTAAACTTGTTAACCTGCTAGTGGAGAGAGAGCATGGCACTACATAGTCCCCAATTCAGTACAGCTTTTATATCTAGACCTAACACTTAAAGAGTCAGGCATGGATTTAACTCATTTCACAGCCACAGACCCAAACTTTCAAACTCTCATTCACTCATAAACTCCCCAGGAGATGAAAAAAAGCCAGATGAGCACCAAAAGATGAGGCAGGACTAACGGAAAGATCCAGCATATCTCCCAAGCAGTGCTTACCTAACAACAGAGATCTGCCAGCCTCAGGCCACATTACAGAGGATGAGAGCATGTGAAATGCATTTTGCTATACACTAGAGAACAAATGAAATAGTATATTAGGGATCAAATGCTGCAATGGCACAAGACCGATCCTGGTCTATCTCTGTGCCCATCAGCTCAGCCCCAGCTAGGGCTGAATCTGACTTACTCTTTCACACAAACGCCACCAAATACTGTTTCAATTGAAAAAGGCTTAAGGTGAGATTTACTTTTTTCTATACAAGTTCCTGCCACAGCCACTGTCAAGACACCTGCATGCATTGGAACATGACAGACACTAAATCATGAAGTGTGTTATATTTATTTTCAAATGCAACTAAATAATTTCTTTGAAAAAGACTTGCACCATTCTAAACCTTAATTCAGCTCCTGTTTGTCTAAAACAGGCATCTTGTTCATCTGCGGTCTCATTGTGCTGTAGTTGCTGAGGTTTTCCTAATGCTACACACAGACAAGTTGATATTTTCATATACTTACGAAAAATGGATCAAGCTTTCTCAAATCTCGCTAGTGTTTGTGCCCTCCTTGCATCAGGAGCACATCCTGGTGACAAAAAGCTAAGCAGAGCTGAAGGTACAATGCTACAGACAAAGAGCAATAGGAAGGAAATATGTGACAGAAATAAATTAGTCTCTTAATGAACAAGGACCCTGTTTCTGAAAAAAACGTCCTCAAGAGGAAGGAAAATCTGCAGTGAAAACATAAGTTTTATAAAACATAGCTAATTTGCTAAATTGCCTCAGAACAGACTGGGGGTTTTTTCTGAAAATTTCCATGGTGATACCAATGTTCCTCACATAAAGTACTCCAAAAGCCAATAATATAATATCTGCTGCTTTTACACCTCACTGAGACACCTGGCAGACAGCACTTCATGACCTACACTTGTCTTCCAGGTGCTGGAGGTGATGATCCAACTTTTTGGCTGTTTGATGAGAAGAGATCCATGTCCAGTTCTTGCTATTTCCAGTTTTGTGATTTTTCTTTCAGCTGCCAGCAAATTTTCAAACATATGATATGCCACAGATCTTGTGGTTTGGACTTTCTCCAGCACTGCACTAACATCTGCCAAATTCCTGTTAAATCCAACACTGGTTGATGAGCACTTTCCAATGGTGTGAAACTTAATGCAAGTAACTAGTGGAAGCTTGGGAGCAATTAAATTTTAATCAGAGGTAAGTTCAGTTTTCAGCATTGTGAGTTATCTCTAGTGTCTAAATAGCTAATATCTGTAATAACCCTCTTCTCCTCTTGTGACCAGCAGCATGTAGCCACAGAAAGGGAGAAAAATAACAACTTAAGAAGTGCCCTCCCCAAGAAAACCACTTGGAGTATTAATAACCTATGCAGTCTTTCTCCATGACATGCCATCTGTATCCCAAATTACTCAGATGTGTTTTCCAGGCAGGTCCAAGCATCTGCCCCTCTCCTGGCTGCCTCTCCTCAGCCTCCTGCCCAAGACGGCCTCTCATGCCCAGCTCTGTTAGCAGGGCTTTTGTCTCAGCTCTTCAGACCAAAGGAGCAGGGCTAATGCTGCCTTTTGAAATCCCAGACAGCTTCCTTTCACCCTCTTTCCAGCACACACCAGGTCCTTGATTGCGAGCTGGCTTTTGCCTGGTTTCTTGGCCTCTTCCTCCAGCTGTGCCTGGAGCAGTGGGACACCCCCAACACTGCTCTAAATCCCTTCTCCCCACGGGCTGTGAATTTACAGCCAAAATCTTCCTAATCCACAGCCTTCCCCATCCTTGTAAACATGCAGGACAGCACGATGGTTTCTCATAAAGTAAGTCAAGCCTTTCTACCTTTCACTAAGTGACACATGCGAGTTACAGTCCTTTTAACTATGCTGCCACAGTGGGCTCAAAGCTTTCCCACTGCTCTTCCAAGTTCAAAAATCCCCTGTTGCCAACCTAGAGCTATTTCTTTATGCACTCCAGCAGGACCAACGTAGCAAGCAGAGCTCAGCACCTCCCAGGCTGTTCCTAATGGAAAATGTAAGCCCCAAAACAGAGATTGGTGGCTGAGGTCTGGGAAGCATTCACAGAAGTAGAAGGATGCCTGCAAAAGTCTCTCTTTGGTATGAAATCTTTGTTAAAAGGTGGCCACGCCATCAGAGCCAAGCTTCAAGGAAGCACAAAATGCAGCAGTGGGCTCTCTGGCCTCAGAAGGCTCCACAGAAAGCAGAAGAGATAACAGAGGCTGGTGATTTTTTTTTTTTTTTATTTCTTTGTAAGTGAAAATATCCTAAACACCCTCAGCATGTGCAGCCTGGGGAAGTTAGATGAACAGCTGCCTGGAACTGAGCACTAATTCATCCATTTTGCTCTCTGTTAATGAATACAGACAATGGAAAATCAGTAGATGCAAAAACCCCACAATTTTTATGGATTTACAGACTGATTTTCTGTACCTCATCTAGTCATTTTTATGCCTGTGCAAAGTGATGGCACAGTTGGTGTAAAGTACTACCAAATTATCATAGGGATATTTTTACCCTCCATTTCCACTGGCACGGCAAATGGCTACAGGTGTCAAAGGCAAAAGAAAATGTGCGCCTTTTAGCAGAGAAAAGGAATATTCAGCAGAACAAAAAATGAAATGAATTTGCTATCCCCACTGCTGTCTCCAGATAACATGTATGGATACGTACTGCTTGGTCTACAGAAAACCATATTTACCTCCCCACCTCTGCATTAAATTTTTTACATTTAAAGTGGTGTGCGACCACCAGGACCCGTGTAGAGAAAGGCAGGAGGGGCATCAGTCCCAGCTGCAATCCTGTGTTGGAACAGCCTCTTTCACGTGTCTCACCTGGTAAGACATGCACCCTGCTGTGCGTTTCTCTTCCTACATTACAGCCTGCAGCTCAAATCCAGCTGGATTAGTGACGAACTGCACTGGGCTCAAGGGGGGATTCAGCACAGAGTGAACAAACCATGTTCTGATTTGCACAGCCTCTCCTGGATTCCAGTTATAAATTTTTTAACCAAAAAAACACTGCGTAGGGTAAGGGAAACATCTTCATAAAGTGTGTGTGCAGCTATGAGACAAGACAATCTTCTTTTTTCAGTTAACGGCAAATTTTGAGGCCATGGTTATTATGACAAGACAAATATTCCCATGTGCAAACGCAAAATCCCTTTGAAGCTGAATATATACACCAAATCCCAAGTACTGCTAGGAGGAGGAACGGGGAAATGTCATTTCCCACCAAGCCAGCGAGGATAATGCAGCCCAGCACAAAGCCATTACAGTATGCACAGTTGAATAAACTATCCCCTCTTCAAAAATATACACAGAAATTCCTTGCACTGGTTCGCAGACTTTTAAAGCAAGGAGGCATCGGGAACCATCTGCTCTGACCTCTGTGGGAACCAACTGGTACTGTTCCAGCCCCTGTGCCAAAAACTCGGGCTCTGGGGCTTGCATCACTGTCAGACCGGCCTAACTGCTGAATCTGCCTGCTGAGAAAGCAGCGACTCTCAGCCAAAAATTGGCTTGCCACCCTTTATCTTCGATATGGGCACTCAGTGCACTGAGTTACTACACACCTACGCCAGCTAAACCTCAGCATTATTAAGCAGAGCCCAACAGACTCACTATCGATCTGATTCGGTGTCATTTCTGCATGCACACACACCAAAGCCACAGACAAACAAGCAGCCCCACAGAAACTGCAGGTCAAGAACAAACAGAGAAAATCTTCCCTTTAAAAAGAAAAGAAAATCCCACGACTCTTCCAGGTGAAATTAGCTATGTCTGTATTTGATAGCTAGAATGCAGTGAATACCAGTCTCCAAAAACCATGGCAACCTGAAAATGTGAGAAACACCTTTTTTCTTTTTTTTTTTT